>JAJOOO010013804.1:0-10040 GCA_029582685.1 Solanum piurae | reverse complement strand
GAGTGTATGGATCGGAGTTGAAAAATCAAATTTGAAAAATAAAAATAAAAATGGAGTCTTGGAGCTATGTCTCTGGGGGTAAGGGTTTTGGGTCTGAGGAATCTGTTTCTGTTGATGATGGAATTACCCCATGCAGCTGGAGTCAACAAGGAGTGAAAAATGAACAAGTGGGTTCTCAAATTAGAGATGCTTTTGGTGGGGAAGATGAGTCTAGTTCCAAGCACTCAAGTTCTACATATTCTAAAGATTCATCACTTATTGATTTGAAGCTTGGTAGAGGCAGATTTCTGGATGCGAAAAATTTCAATTTGTCTTCAACTAAGAGAAATAGAGCTGGAGGTTTGACCTCATTTTGCCAAGTTCAAGGTTGTGGGAAGGATCTAAATTCCTGCAAGGACTACCACAAGAGGCATAAAGTATGTGAGATTCACTCAAAGACTGCTAAGGTCATTGTAAATGGCATTCAACAGAGGTTTTGTCAGCAATGTAGCAGGTTAATATCTTCTCTTCTAAGTCTTCTAGTGCTAGCGGCCTTAGTCAAAATATTTATGTTCTGTGGATATTTTCTCTTTTATTAAAAAGATGTTCTCTCAGAGCTAATGGATATAATTCTTGGTTCTGAACTTGTAGGTTTCATTTGCTAGCTGAATTTGATGATGGAAAACGCAGCTGCCGCAAACGTCTTGCTGGTCATAATGAGCGGAGAAGGAAGCCTCACACTGGTCTGAATTCTGGCAGAGCAGGAAAGCACTTTCAACCATATTCTGGTAAAAAAAACATCCTGTCTTCCTCTCTCTAGGAAGATGCTTGACTATTAGGATTCTACAGGTTTACCTTATTCCATTCAATGTCTCAGATGATGCATCCTGTCATAATATCCTTATCAATGGCTTTACTTACCAGCAATTGCTTCCTAGAAATACATGCTTCTTGTAAGGGAAAAATGTTGAACTATCTCGATAAGGCATATTCTTGAAATCATAATTATATGCGTAATAGTTTGTTGTCTTTTATGTTTTAAAATAAGTAAAAATGTGAACAAGGCATGAGTAATTATCTATAGGGCTAAGGTGCTTGTATGGATTCCTCTGCATCACTTGTTTCATGCCTGAAGGGAATTGTCATTGAGGTTTGGAGCTAATTGAGAATGGGAAACTAGTAGTGCATAGCTGCATAGAGGCCAGGATGATAACTGTACTATTATGTATCATTTGTATTTAGTTTATTTGTTTCCCACCTCTTACCGTTAGTAATACTGTGGTACTCTTGTGTTTCAAAGGAAAATTTGGTCAACCAGGCTTCAGTGCTTACTTCTGTGACACATTTTGGGGAAAAGTATATGCTGTTTTGGTAACACACTTTAGGTTCTGCAGGTACAAGGTTTCAAGGTAGTTCTTTTGCAACATCATCCTTCATTTGCCAGGATATACTTGGCGGCAGTCTTCTTCATCAGCCAAAACATGATATGCATGGCTGGTATAAGAATATAAAGGTCGAACATTGTTCTGATTACAGTCCTGAACTCACCATGCCTTTTACAAATAAACACTCACAACCTAGACCCCTTTTCACTTCATACCATACTGAAAAACACTGTCCAGCTCTCCATGATGAAGAAATAACAACTATAACAAGAAGAAAAAATAATGAAAGTAGCAACTCATATCTGAATGACATTGGAGGGTCGGATTTTGTTTCCCGCTCTCTGTTCCACAACACCTCAATCGGGAGCGAAGTCTTGAATGTTATGGACTGGGCCTCTCCTTTTCAAGGGATATCAAACTCTGGCTGTGCTCTCTCTCTTCTGTCATCTCAATCACAGGACTCATCAAATTATTCATCTGTAGTTCCTCCTAGTGCTCACCACCTTATTACACCTCGCAGTAACACCCATTACAACATGACACAGACATCTGAATGTTTCCCAGGAGCTAGCCCAAAGGGTTCAACAAGTACAGTGTCCAATATTTATAATTTATCTGAAGTAATTTCTGCAGAGGGTCACTTGGAACAGATACTAAGAAACAATTGTGGAAGTCTTCAAGGATCAGATTATGTTAACACCAAGAATCTACTTTCTTGTGAAGATGATACCACTATTGATTTGCTTCAGTTGTCGTCGCAGCTTCATCAAGTGGAGCATCAAAGACATTCCATGAAATGAAGCAGGATGGCCACACTTTTTCCAGCCTCTGAATCACTTGAGCAGGTAACTAAATAATGTAGGTAGGTTATCAAAAAAAATAAAAAATAATGTAGGTATCACGATGAAACTTCTATTATGTTTCCGAGTGAAGTATAAGATTTCCCATTTGCTGGGTGATAATGTGGAACACCAGTAACTGAATAAATATCAGGTAAACCACTCAATGGAAGATAGACCATCCTTGCAGTGCCGTTTCTAATGAGGATGGGTTTAATAGGAGCAAGTTTCTGACTCCTATGCTGAGCAAACAAGGCTGATCATACTTGCTGCCTATTTTGGTCGTCTGTTGAGTTTCTTAATGTATGTTTGTAGGGATATCAATGAGAAGAAATGCAACATCAAAAGTTTCAGAAAATTCTCTGTGGTTCGGGCGGTTGGGTGTTTACTCTTGTGTGTGAGGAATATGATAGATTTAACACCTGTCGCCAGTAGTTGCATTATATGGACATGCCACAAACCTCTGTTTAACACCTTGTAGGTCTGGATGAAAAGGAATTGTTTAGGCTCAGGGGTGAAGTTTCAGGGCTAATTTTTTCTTGTGAACGTTTATTTCCTGCTTTTAGTGTTGGACATCCCATATAACGGCATGTTCTTTGCGGAAAGAAGACTTGGTCATAGAGTTTAATTACTATGCAGCTAGGATCTAATTTTTTGTGCAAATTTTCTTGATTTACTTGTTCCTTTCTCTCTTTTCCTCTTATTTTGCTCAATAATTTATGCTTCCGGGTGGAACAACAGATTGTTCTAACAAATTACATGGGCAATTCAGAATCTCCAGGATATGATGTGATTTTAAAGCAATAAATCTTCTTTGCATGAATAACATACCCAATGCGATGTCACAAGTGGGGTCTGGGGGAGGGTGGGTGTACATAGACCTTATCCCTACCTTTGTGGTGTAGATTGTTATAAATCTGTGTCTGCTAATTTCCACTTGTTCCTTGGGTATTTCATATTCCGCAAATTCGCTCCTTGCAAATTACATTATATGTCTAAGATCTTCCTGAAAATCTGTCATCTATGTGAAGACCTAGGTTAGCTTGTTATAAAGATTTCTGCCTAATCATGTATTCTAGTTCATCTTACACTCGTCCTCTGTTTGCTACTGTGCTTTTGGCAGATTGTTACAGATTTGTCTGATAAAAGATGATATTTGCAGATACAAATGTATGTACGGACTAAAGTTCATATTGAAGTCTCTGCTGATATGCATAGTAACTCAGGCAACAAGCAGTATACATTTTCAGCTAAGAGATATTGAATTTGTAGGAAGCAAGCTTAAGAACCTTGATGCCTATCGATTGTTTTTTCTGCATGTGTTGCTGACAAGTACTCTCGTTCGATAACGAGTAAATGTGTTTCTTTTGTGGGATGAATAGCAAAAATAATGATTTGTTGTTAGTCAGGTTTATATATGTATGAGACCATTCACCCCATTGTCGTCTACCTTATTATTTTGTCATGGACTAGTTGATCACAATATTTCATGAACACGCCAGTAATTAAATGTGTTTATTCATATCAAATGAGCATATGAATGTGTTGTTGGACCAAAGTAGCCCCTGACATACTCTTACATGGTGTGATATTATCTGTTTTGGGCTAAACTTGAATAGTTTTCTCAAAAGAATCTTACACCTTACATGTAGGTTTTTTAATTTTATTTTCGATGTGGAAATTAGTTCACACACCCGACAATCTCCTCCTTGAACTAAGTTTTACAACCCATCTTCATTTATAGGCTAATTTGGAGATCAATTGTGCACCCACATCTTCAAGAGCATTTATGGCCAACAGAGCCCGCTGCTACTTTGTTGTGTAAGCGTTTTCAATCTACGTGAAGAGGTATTGCACGCACCTAATAGACAATGGGGAAAGGTCATACAACCACATTCCTACGTCATCACTTTATCATCTTTACTCGTCTCATTGAATCATTGATTGTGAAACCAGTTGTTGGGCCAAATTAGCCAATGATATGTAACGACCCCTAAGGTCGTTATGGACAAACCATTGGTGGAATAAATTGGGTAAGAAAATGTTTAAAATGGTGATTTAAAATTTTTGGGCTAGGCTAGACTCATATTTCCTCATATGAAATATGAGTCAGGTGAGGCCTAGGGAAATCTAAGAATGGATTGGGTAAAATATCTAAGTTTGAGTTAGTTTTCTAATAGATAAGACATTAAGGAAATCGTAAGGCTTTCTGGAATCAAATTGGGGTGAGTAGAACTCCGATATAGAACTTGGCGTGAACGGGTTAGTTTAGAATGTCAAGGTTCGAAGGGCGTGTGTTGTGAAATGGAACTTTTGGAGAGAATTTTGAATTTCTGTACCATGCAATCTGCTATAGCGGGTGTCACTCCGCTCTATCGAGGTAGTCGTGAGTTTATGCAGAAATTTCCCCTACACTGCTCATAATTTTGCAAACACATTTGGGGAAGGAGAAGGGGTGACCTAAGATGAATTTCAACCCATTTTGTTGATAAATGTTAGTTAATTACTCCCTATCTAGGTATTGTGGTTCTTAGGCCTTAGAATCCTTGTTGGGTGACCTTAGGGGGAGTTTGACTTGAATTAGTGGTGGAAAGATCTTGGTTTGGGTAGGGATGATCATGGAAATAGTCTGGGGGTTAGGATTTGATTATAATCTGGTATTTTTAGGCTATTATTCATTGATTGTGTATTTTGTTGTTATTTTGACCAAGAAAAAGCTAGAATTCAAAACATGAGGAATGTTTGGGTTCAATAGAACTTCCAAGGCTTGATTCGAGGTAGGTGATGGTTGTTTGTTTTTCTGTTTATGTTATATGTGCTTCTGAATTGCTTCACTAGTATTACATACATGTGATTAGGGAAAAAGGAAAGAGTACGATTTGAAATGTTAAATGTTGTCCATCACATGCAATTAATGTGTTTATTTAGGCGTATAAGTGTGATTGATAATCATTGTAGTTGTGATTGTGATGTGTGCTTGATGGTTGGCTCGGGTACCACTCCTCGTACATGATACACCCATGGATTGGCTCAGATACCATGCCTAGTATATACTAACAGGTTGCTCGAGTGTCATGTTGGTACACTAACAATTTGTGTGTGGGTCTTGTGAGAAAACTAGGTGGGCTTGTTGTGTAGCGGTTGTTCATATTTGTTATGCATATCAACTTAGGGTGAGAAATGGGATTCCGGGCAATATTGTGGTTGTGATTTAATTGTATTTTCTATGTTTTAGTAAGTTGTGTGCATGTTCATAATTCCTATAAGTGGAACTAGCTGATGATCCTATTAGTACACTGTGATTGTGTACTGATACTGCACTTGTTCTTTCTTTGTTAAGTAGATGGCATATTCAGATGGTTGCTTCGATACCTCAACTGTGAGACGTGTGATATTTGAATACAAGGGTAAGTTGCTTCTTCCAGGCTGCCATGGATTCCTCTTCTCTTCTTAGTTCATCTCTTCAGACTTATTCTTTTTTACTTATGTTTCTTGGTTTTTGGGGTTGCATCCCCTTATTCTAAACAATTAGCTCTCGTAGACGACTTTCAGTTTCAGGGGTTTTCTTCCGCAAATATATGAAAAGAACGACTTATGCTTTTATGCAAACTTGGTTTCGAAATTATAAAACTTGTCTTCCATTTTAAAATTGGTTATTTTGATTACTTATAGAGGATTTATTGGTAGTTAGTTGGTTCTCCCATCAGAGGTTAGTGTGGATGCCACTCATGAAGGATCAGGATCGTGACAAAGTTGGTATCAGAGCACTAAGTTTGTTGATCTTGTCATACCAAAACAGGTCTAGTAGAGTCTTGCGAAATGGTACAGAAACGTCTGTACTTTTCTTCAGGAGGCTACAGGACTTTCTAAAGTTTCTCTTTTGTCTTCCTTCTTCGTGCTATAACTTAATTTCAGAGCCTTAGGTTCATTGATCGTACCAAAACAGGTCTAATAGAGTTTTGTGGAACTATATGTAGACATCTGTACTTTTCTTCAGAAGTCTACATGAATTTATGAAATTTCTTTTCTTTCTTCCTTTTTCGTACTATAACTTGATTGCAATTGGTATTTGGAGATTCAAATTGGTATCTAACCTTCTTCACTCTTCTGGCCTAGATTAGTGATACTAGGCGTAACAACGTCAGAGTACCAGTTCCAGTGGCGGAACCGACAAGTAGAGACAGAGGTAGAAGTAGGAATAGGGGCAGAAGGAGGGCGACAACCGCCAAGGGTGGAGCTCGAGAAGCGATTAGGCCAAGGACAACGACCCCTCCCATACCCAGAATCGTGTTGAGGAAGAAGTTTAGGTTCAGATTGAGGAGGATGTTGAGCCGGAGGTGGACGCATATGTTGGGGGTACAAGTCTTCCCCCTATGTCTTATGAGGTGGTTCAACAACTGTTAGATATTCTGGGTGGGTTGGCCGATACTGGAGACACTCTTGCTAAACCAGTTACTTAGGTCCCAGGTACTCATCCTATTGCTACTACAGCCCCAAGAATGGATGAGGCTTCAGGTACAAAAACCTTCTTCTACTCTGTGTTAGGTCTCGTTATGACTCAAATTGAGCATGGGCCATTGACTAAGTTTCTCAAACTGAAGCCTCCAGTATTCCATGGTACAGAGAATGAGGATGCTTTTGAGTTCATTCTGAATTGTTATGAGAGGTTGTGAAAATTAGGTATTATACATCAACATGGGGTAAAGTTTGTTACCTTCCTCGTAAGAAGGATGAGTTTATGGATCTCGAAAAGGCAGCATGCTAGTAGCAACATATGAGGTTAAGTTTCATGTCTTGTCTCGTTTCACTAATCAGTTTGTGAAAACCTAGAAGGAGAGGGTTCATTTGTTTGTAAGGGCCTAAGTTCTGAGATGGAATTATTGTTAGTGCACATGACTTCGACAAGAAAGAGCTTCAATGATATGAATGACTATGTAAAGAAACTTGAAGAAGTTAGGAAGACTGGTGGGCTTAAACATTGGCTAAGAGGTCCAAGAATGTGGGAAACTACAGTGGTTCCTATTCTAAGGGTTTTGGTCATCAAGTGTATTCATCTCTCCCAATTCATTCCACTTTACCGACTTCTATGGGTGGTTATTCAGGGGTAACACAATAGTCTTCGGCCTAGGGTGGTCAAAGAGCTTCCTACTCTTTATCCAACAAGCTTTCACTTGACTAAGAATGCTTCAAATGTGGCGAGATGGGTCACTTCAAGAGTGAATTCCCTCATCTTCCAGCAGGTAAGAAAGTACAGCAATAGACTAGAGTTGTAGTTCCATCAAGTAGAGGTGGTAATGGCAGAGAACGCCCACAAGGTGGGTGAGGTAAAAATCAGGGATGTCGTGGGGGCAGAGGAAATGGTAATGCTGGGAGAGGAGCGACATATCCAGGTAGAGGGTTTGCTCGGAATGGTGATAGAGCCCAGTTTTACGCCTTCCCATACAGGACTAAGGCTAAGGCATCGGATGTAGTGGTAATAGGTAATACTCATGTATGTGACAATATGAATTCTATCTTATTGGATCTGGGTTCCACCTATTCATATGTGCCAATTAAATTTGAATTGGGACTTGATTTTACTTGTGATATCCTTGATGTCAATGTTCATGTTTCTACCCCTGTTTGAGAGTCTATAGTAGTAACCCCTGTGTACCATTTTTGCTCTATGATGTTTATGAGTCTTCAAACTTAGGTAGATTTTGTCATTCTGGATATGCTGGACTTTGATGTTATCTTGGGTATGACTTAGTTGTCTCCTTATCATTCTGTTTTGAACTATAATTCTAAGACAATAACTCTAGAGATTTTGGGTAGGGATAAATTAGAGTGGGAAGGTGTGTACAAACCTAAGCCAATAAAAATTATATCCTATATGTATGCTAGAAGGCTGGTGGGGACGGGTTGGTTGGCCTACTTAGCTCATCTCTGGGATGTTAGTGCAGAGCCCCCTTCTATTGAGTCAATTCGTGTAGTTTCAGAATTTCTAGAGCAGTTCCGTACAAATTTGTTGGGTATGCCTCCATAAAAAGTTATTGATTTTTACATAGCTTTGGAGTCGATAACTTTTCCAATATTTATCTGTCCTTATTGAATGAGGTAGACAGAGTTGAGAGAACTCAAGACTCGGTCTCAAGTGCTTCTAGATAAGGGGTTTGTTCTTCCTAGTGCATCGCCTTGGGGTGCTCCAGTGTTGTTTGAGAAAAAAATGATGGTAGTATGAGGATGTGCATAGACTACTAACAGTTAAACAAGATTACTATACGAACTAAGTACTCATTATCTCATATAGATGATCTTTTATACCACTTTGAAGGTGCTTCAGTGTTCTCAAAAATCGATTTGAGGTCAAGGTACCATCAGCTAAAGATCAGACTTGAGAACATACCGAAGACAACCTTTAGGACTCGATATGGACATAATACCACATTTTCAAAGTGTGAATTCGGGCTGACTTCAGTGACCTTCTTAGTACATGTGGTTTTGTAAAAAAGGGGTGATGGTAGATACCCAAAAGATCGAAGCAGTTAAGAATTGGGTTTGACCTCGTTCTGTGACTGAGGTTAGGAGTGGGTCTTGCTAGTTACTAACGCAGATTTGTCAAGAACCTTGCTTCCATTCCTACACATCTGACTAGATTGACTCAAATAGAGGTGCCCTTTTTGTGGTCTGACCGGTGTGAGAAGATCTTTGATAACACTTGAATTACTCCAAAAAACAACTAGAAGAGTAAGCATTCGTTAGCAATAAAATTACCCAAAAAGAGAGTCGGGGTCGAATCCCACAAGGAGCGATATAATGCAATGAATTCAATTAGGAAATTAAGAATGCAAATCGATTCATTGCTGTAATTAGAACAAGTGGGTGGATGATTCCACCAAATTTACTAAAAGGATTTTTCGTATCAGTTCTCACAATTAAAATAACAACTAGAATTCAAACAAGTAAGACATGATCTAGGGGTGTGGAGATTGGTATTGATGTCAAATAGGGGTACATGTGCTTTCTCGATAATGTTGGATAAACATGGATAAGCTAGGTAATCTTCCTTGACACAAATCTTCTTTCGATCTCAAAGTATCATATCATAGAATCTCCTTTCGGTCTCATCTATGTGAATCATAAAACAACCTATTACCTTACTAGATTTAATCTTTCGAGTAGATTTGGCAACTAGGATTGAACCACAATATCTCTTTCGAGCAAACTATAGAAATCAAACCTAAATTGCATGCACGAAGTTATTAACCCACTTCAATTAATCTCTTTCAAACATCAATTGTAGATCTAGACTAGGATTAAGTTTGAAACCTTAACCCATAAATTAACCCATGCTAAAAAACTCAAATCCATGGATGAACATCAATAAAACAGAGCAAGACATAAGACCCGCTAAATTGAATCAACACCCAACCCCATAATCACACCCCTAGATTTGGGATTTTAGTCGAGCATCATAAAAAGAAAAGAAATTATGCCCATGATGTTCTTAGCTATTAATGTGTTGATGATAAGCAATAATCTTGAACACTGATACGCTCAAAATACACCTCCCTAAAGAAGCATAAGCGATCGTTATCAAGTAAAGAACCCAACTTGTAGGTTGGGGTCGATCCCACGAGGAAAATGGTTTAGACTTTACTTTAACCAACAATTATATTCAATTAGTCAAATTACTTCCAGAAACAAGTAATTAAAGTGGGGGGGGGGTGTGAAACAAATTGTAAGTATTCAATAAGTAATCAGTAATCAAAAGTCAATTTTGGTTGTTATCAAGATGAGAAAATTAACTAGGGTATACGTGTTCCCCACAAGCTCATAACGCAGTAATCCTAGTAAT
>JAJOOO010013789.1:0-11782 GCA_029582685.1 Solanum piurae | reverse complement strand
TAATCAACCTTCTTGATTCGCCCCAAACTTTAATTTCCATATTCATGCACTTTAGATAAATCGTTTCATCATGTGAATAATAAAAATTTAAATTAGAAGTTTGGTATATATGAATGAAAATCAAAAAGTGATTAATTTCGGCTTGACCCACCGTTACTTTGTTTTTTTTCTCGAATATATGTTTTTCTACTTATTTATTTTTTCTTCATTAAAGATATAGAACATGTTTTTCACTATTTTGTGATGTTACTAGTCTATTTTGTAAATATAAAATAAACGACATTGAAAATTATTTCTTTATGTTCACAAAATAGAAATAAAGCTCGAAAAAATAATAATATTTACAATTCATTTTTAAAATATAATATTCGGCTAAGTGACATGTTATTGAAAGAAAATTGAGAATTTATAGTTGACCTATCACTAACTAATACAAGGGAGTTTTATTCTTAACGGTTATGGATCGAGGCAAGGATTGAAGCAAACGAATTGATTTGTGAGGATATAGCTAGGTGTGCGAGTATGCTATTTATTTTCAAATTCTAAAAGAATAATCTTAACAACATATAAGAACAATGAAAAAAAATTCCGCTTTAGAATAAAACGCTGAATCACTCACCTCTATTATTTCTTCTTTCTCTTTATATAATCTTATCTTCGTGGCGAAATCAGAAATTTCATTAAGAATGTTTAAGAGTTAATATAATATATATGAAAAATAATTTTTGACATCTATATATTGTACAATTTTTATATAAATAATATAATTTTTCAAAAAAAGGTGTTTGAATTAAGTATCTATCTTATCTGCAAATCAAATATAAATTTAGTCTTTTAAGTTATCCAGACAATTTCAGTCAAACAAATCAAGCTTCTATTTTTGACTTAAAATGTTTGATTTTCAATGTCCTATTTATTGATCTTTTATTATTTTTGTTTTTTTATATGAACTATTCAAAATGAAAAACAGATCATATATTATGTTTGGTGCATTCCATCATATATTACAACTAGCATTCATTGAAAGTCAACTTAAAACATACCTATAAATTATAATTGTAGGAAAAAAAAAGAACCAAATAGTTGTTTTAAATATTTTTTTTAATAATAAAACAAAACTATAATTGTAGAAAATTAATCAGAACCAAATATTTCAAAAATTGTTTTATATATGTATGAAATTGGCAGCTGGAAAGAGGGTTGTTTAGCACTAAAGTCATAACACAAAAAAAAAACTCATTTGATACTTGATTTGAGATCCGATTAATTTAAATTAGTATCGAAAAGTCTTACGTGAAAATAAAACACTCCCTACTATTTACAACTCTATTTGTAGGGTATCCATTTGACCGCTTTAATTTAGGGTTCGTTGACTAATCTGAAATCATACCAAAAAGGTTCCGTTTGGAGGGGCAAAGCGCTATATATATATCAAACACGAATCCATTTTCAGCCATTCAGGAATTTACTTTAGAAACCAACTAATCTCAAATCCCGCTAAAAAAGATCTAATTTAAAGGATAAAGTACTCCTATTAAAGTCAACTTCGATCCAATTCATTTTCAAGAATACTTGCTTTAACGTCTAATTAATTCAGATTACTATAAACTCAGTTTTTATAATTTTTAATTACAAAGTGAGATCATCTTAAAATTGTTTTTGTATGACACAAACGTGGGGAATTGAACAGATTTATGGATATAAAATAATTTAGCTTAATAATATTTATCTAAAAACAAACAACATGTAAACTGGTTATTTTTAAAATAATTAATATTGGTAAAATGTCCCTACAAAGAATTATTTAAAATTTTCAAAATTAAAAAGTATGATTGTCCATATGTGAAATAAAAGATTTGTTAATTATGGTAGATTTGTATAGTGCACCTTCTTTTTTTTGGTCCCATTATTTATACTTTTGGTGTTTGAATTGTGGAAAATACTTCAATCAGTATGATTTTTCAACAGTGAATTTTTAAAGTACAGATTCCAATTATCTGGCATGCACTAAAGCAAAAAATACATGTTTGAAAAAAAATAATCTACTTTTCTGACTTAATTAAATCTAGAACATATAAATTCAAAATCCTAAATTTATATCGTAATATATTATTTGGATTAAACTTTAAGGTGTTAGTTTAGTATAAATTTTAATCCTTGCAATAGATTGTTCGAATTTAACAAAGGCTGACGGTAGAGTTATATTAATTATAATTGGGAAAAGTAGGATAAAAAATGATAAAATAAAAAATATAAATCACATCAAATTTACATAAAATTTCATCGTTACATAATAATAATTTTAACAATACGATATTAAAAAAATTAACTAACAGTCAAAATAATTTAAAGCATAACTCAATACAATAGGTAGCAATCGTTCAAATAAGCTATTATTAGCCATCAAGTCATACTCTTAGATATCTCGATATGTCTAATTATAATTATTGAGGATGCTTTTTTCCACAATAAAAGTGAAAAAAATAATAATACAGAGAATAAAGATACAGATAAAATTTATGTATATTCTATTTTTTTCTAGACTCCCTATATAATACTACATTGAATTTATTATTGTTATTATAAAGAAAAATACACTCTTAGACACACAAACATTTAGGAGGTTAACGCCTAACGGGTTAAAATTTTATTTTAAAATAATTCAAAAGTCATAGGATTATATGTATTCGCGCATAATATCAGTGTGTAACTGATAATTTAAATATAGTCTAAAAGGACATGAAAAAGTTACTCGAATGATAAACATCTTTTAGTGTATTCTTATTTTAAATTTCAGTCTTCACCGCCCAAATAAGACTTCTACCATCAATCATATGATCGTTACCAAACCATTTTTTTTAAAAAATAAAATAAAATAAGATAGACCAATTTTTTTTTAAAAAAATGGACTATAGTTTAAGTGTCTTTTTTGTTTTTGTTTTTAGGTCACATCAATTTAATACTTGGAGACTAAACTACAACATGTTTGTATTTATTATATGGTTGATAGAGTATAGTCCAATTACTTGAAAAATAGTTTATAGAAACTATCTAGAAGGATTTAAAGTTGATCAAAATAGTTTAAACTATCATTATTCGTCACGATTTGACTAAGCACATAAGTTGATCAAAATAATTTATAAGCAACTTTGATATATTTGTGTAAAAATGAAGCTAATAATTGACATGGAACTTTTAAGGGTCGTAACTAGGACTAGTTACGAAAAATTTATTCACACTCGAATTTTGCACCAAATAAATATATCTCCCATGTATCTGGTATCTCATATACATGTGATTCATATTATATACATACATAGACATGTATTTAAGTATATTTTCTTCAATACTCCCTTCGTCCAACAACACTTTTCCATTATATTATTTTGAAATGTCCAACAATATTTGTCCACTTTATAAAATTAATGAATAATTTTACACGTAGTTTCCAATTTACCCTTACCATTAATTATAGTCATTCCATATTACATTTTTCAAGACATTGTGTTTATTATATTCAAAGGGTGATATAGTAAAATTAGCCTTTTATTTATAGTTTCTTAAGAAGTGTGCAAATCAATAGTGGACAAGCTAGTATTGTTGGACGGAGGGAGTATATGATAGAAAACTCTTAATTCGTTGTAAGATACGTAATATTTTAAAAATATTGACAATAATGTATATATTGTAGTGAAATATGTCTAATTATGTAGTTTTTCCATATATATATATGCATAATATGTTTAATCATGATTAGTTTGCTTTGAATATGAGCATATGCCAGCCAGAAACAAATTAATCCAAATTTGACATAACATATATTCATCCCAGTCCAAAAGTGATGATAAGTTAGGTTGATCCGACTCTCCGAAAATGTCACCGCGCTCATGTTGAATCCTGAAAAAATACATTATTTTTAAAGGATCCGAAACACATCCAATGGTACTTTTGTCTCTATTTTTTGTTACTGAACAAGAAGGAAGATGTTCCCTTCATAACAAAACAACCCTGTTATTTCTTTACGACTAATAACAGTTGCATCTGAGTCAGCTTGTGCACACCTCAATTAATTTCAAGTGGTACCTACTATCTCTCACCAATACAGAATAATAGTCGGATACTCATATCCAAGCTAGCTTTTAAAATGGGAACTTTGGCCAGATGCTAGGAACTTATAGAATCTGTATCACCATATACCCTCTTACTTCACTGCCCAAATTTCACAACCTAACCATTGTGACCAAATATAAATTCAAGTAAAATGGTTAAGTAGGTGTAATTCCATAGCTCGAAAAAAAATAAAAAATCAAACAAGAGAAATGCAAAATAACAACTTCATCAACCCCAACAACAACATAACTACTGTAATCACACAAGTCGACTCTGCAGAGGATAGTGTATATGCAATTTTCGGGACAATTCTTTCGAACTTGTTGGGAGATAATCAGAGAAGATATATGCAATCACCTGGTGGTTTGCATATATGCAAATTGAAACAAAAAGAAGCACAAAATTTACAACATACTATAGTTTGCATATATAGATTATTTTTTCTTCTTCTTTGATTGCATGCAACAATTTTAAATAATCCAAGCTAGCTAGTTATCTCAATACATAAACAACAACAAAAATTGTATCTCCATTTAAGAAACTAGAAGTATAACCTATATATACTAACTAAAATTTCTACCTATACATATATATATATGATCACTAAATCTCAACTCCCCTTCTTTTATTCAAGACCTTTCATGATGTAATTTCAAGCTGATTTACCTGCAAATTATATATATCATCAAGAAACAAAATCTTGTAATAGTTGAGTGGCGTATCGCTTCCCACTCTGAAAATCAATGTTTTCATAGCTACTATTTGGATGATGTGTAGGTTGATTGTAATGATTTTCCAATCCAATGTAATTGTGTTGGTTTTCAGAATTTGGTGGAAGCCCTAGAGTAAGAGAAACATGACCATTTCCTTGATGAAAAGTTGTTGTTGTTGCCAATTGTTCATGATTTTGATTATTGAACCTTGTTCCAAATTGATCATCCATTGTGTAATTAGGAGTCATTAGAGAGTAACATTCTCTTGTTTGTGTGTTGTTGAACTTTTCACCTTTGATTGTCTCATCTTGGACAACTTTATTCATGATTTCTCTTTCCATTGAGAGAATGGTACTAGTTGAACAATTTTGCATCTCATTTCTTGCCTTTTTGTTGCTCCTTTGATCATCAATGTTCTCCATGTTTAATGACCTAATGAAGGAGAAACCTGTTTAGACAAATTAAACATGTTAATTAGTTAAACAATATAGAATCACACTTTGATATAAGTAACACTTGTTACAATAAATAAAAATTCACGTACTCTAGCTAGGTTTATTGTCTTTTGAGCTATCCTAGGTGTTTTAGAGTGTGTGACCATCTAATCATCCTAGATTGTTTATTAATTGAGGTATAATAGTTATATAGATGTGAGTCAAGAGTGTAGTCCCACATTCACCTAAGGTTCGAAAAAAGGTTGCACTTCAAGGAGTGTGATGTAGACAGTGATGAGAGCTCAGCCAACTCCACAACTCGAAGTTGTGACTTATATAGGTCACGTGGAGATGACTTTATTGTTACTTCAAGACTCAACTTCAAGAGTGTCTACATGGTCCATGAAAGGATCATACCCCAAGGGGACAACCTACCTTGATGCAAATTAGTGACGCCTTCCACGACTCGAACCTGTTATAAGTTTGAAGTGTGTGACCATCTAATCATCCTAGATTATTTATCAATTGAGGTACTATGTAGCTATATAAATGTGAGTCAAGTGTGTTCTTTTCTAAGAGTTATTAGGCAGTTTGGTGCGTGAAGTATTTTACATTCATGTAGGGTACAATAAAAGGTTATATCTCAAGGTGTGTGTTGTAGATAGTCTACCCCGACATGAGCATCAACAACGTAATCAATTCCACAACTTGAACCTGTAACTTATATAGGTAAGTGGAAACAACTCTACCGTTACTCCATGACCATACCCCAAGGGGACAACCTACCTTTATGCAAATTAGTGACGCTTTCCACGACTCAGAACCTATTATAGGTCAAACAACAACAACTTTTAAAGTGACTTTCTTATATATTCCAACTAACCTGCAACCGTCTGAGCCGGAATCGAACCGCCGCCACCCGTCGGAGATGTTGAAATGGTGGAAGTAGAAATATCATTTGGAGAAGCATTATGAATAATATTGCTACTAATTGGTAATTTCTCTTGTGGAACACTTGATTTTAAGCCAACAATTTCATTGTTATTAGGCTCAATATTTTGTTCTTGATTGTTTTTCTTCACTTCTTCCGTGTACATTTCTTCTACCATTGGCTTCCATAGTCTAACTCTAGCATTTATAAACCAATTTGATACCTGCATTTTCAGAAGTATTTTAAGAAAGAACAGATGATCGACTTTTAAAACTTGTAGTCTGAAACAAGTACTCTTAAGTACATATTTGTGTGACTTGTTGTTAAATTTTTCTATAACATCATTGTTTATTCTAGATATTTTTTTACTGCTATAGTGAAATATTGTTCGTAGAGAACATATACTACATGACTTTAACATAACATGACACTACATTAAAAATTATCTTTAATATTAATTAATTAATGGCAATAGCATAATTGCCGCTAAATATGTGTTTTTAGTGGTAATTAATACTTTTTGTAAATGTATCTAAAGCCTATAGCGATAATGGATCCAATGAAAATTAACTAATGCCGGTAAAAACTTTAGTATTCTTTATTAATATGCATATTTTATTGCCGTTAAAAGTTATTTTTTGTTGTAGTAAAAGTTGGTTTAAAAAAAAAAGTTAGTTTGTTATAACAAGATGTTGTTACTGTTATATAGAGAGGTACTATGACTGTTAAGAATTTTAAAGTTATATTGTTCCTAAATTGAAAATATAATGTCTTTTTTATGACATATTCAAAAAATTGGTTGTTATAATAAGATGTTGTTACAGTTATATAGAGAGGTATTATGATTGTTGAGAATTTTAAAGTTTTATTGTTTTTAAATTAGAAATAAAACGTCTTTTTTTTTAGATATATTTAAAAAAAATGTGTCACATGAATTGAAAATGATGAATTTTTCAAGAACCTGGCTCCTTGTTAGCCCTGTTTGCTTAGCAAGCATGATTTTATCTGAATCTTTGGGATACCTGCAAGACAAGAAAAATATAGTTTATTTATTGAAATTTTAAAAAAAATGGTATGAGTAATTTAATTTCTTTATAGAGGTTTCTAGATGGTGTATAAAATTGTTTTTTTTTTCTCAAATAGAGATCAAAGTTCATTTGTAATATAATAAGGTCTCATTCAAAAATTTAAACTGTTATATTTAAAAAATATATATATTCTTATTTATTTGATTAGTCTTGTATTTTTCACTTCAAATGCTAGATCGCGAGCCTCATTCTTTCTCATATACTCTATTAACAATTGGTTAGTTTTTCTGATGACGAGTACTAACGGCAAAACATGCATGGTGTGATTGCTTTGTTTAAAATCGTAAACTATTTAAAAGACACGTATATTAATTTACTTAATTACGTCTTTAACAAATACTTACGGATGAAGAAAATGCTCGAAAAGCCAAGCGCGGAGAACCGAAACCGCTCTTTGGGGCAAACCTCTTTGTGGCCTCCATGCATTGGTTTGCATCATCCCTAATTGTTGTAGTGCACGTTGTTGGCGTAAATGATGATCCACAAATTTCAACTTTGATCCCTCAATTTTGCCTCCAATGTTCTCTTCTTCCCCTAAAGCTTTGCTTGTGTCCTTTATTTGCCCAGAAATTGCATCTTTTAAACATCTAAATTGCTTTGAAATTGTGTGCAAAGCAAGTTGTGTGTATGATTTTGATGATCCAATTCCTGTTGTTTGCTCAAATGATGTTGCAATCATTTGCATTTGGTGATGGTATTGTCTATACCTTTGATCCACCTAAAAAAAATACAAACAATTAAATAAAAATAAGTGGACTGGTATTGATCATGTCTCAACGATATCTGATTGAAGATGAAAAAAAATATGGTTATATGAAGTTGAAGTTGAAATTGTTTGAAGTTCTTAGAGTGGGAAAAAAAATACTCTTTAAAGCAATTTATCAAACTTTACATTTTTTATTTCAAGTTCAAGTCGAAATAACTGATGAAATTATAAAATAAAATTTGATTCACAAAATAATATTTCATTATTTCCCAATTGATCAATTGTGTCCAAATGATCATCAAGTCGCTTTTATTAAGAAACAGTTTAACCACCTAAAGACGTGAGATAACTTTCTGACGCATATTCATATTAGTTAAGCTTCAAAATAAATATCAAATATCAATAGAAATACCAAAAATATAAATAATTCCAAAGGTAAGAATATTTCCAAATTTGAAAGGTTCTAATTAAGTGATTGAATAAGACCACGTGCCTTTGATTTTTTGTCAACTCAACAAGACATATTAGGTGTATTATCTTTAACTTTAGTTGGACCCCCAATAGAAAAAATATTAGAACCACATATATTGTCTAGCTAATAGTTTCATGATGAACAAAATTGTACCTTTGAAATAAATCAATAATTATTGCTGGTATATGAATCAATAGCAACTTGACCCCTCCCCCTCCCCCTCCCCAAGAAGGAAAAAAAAGCAACTAAATAAATAAATAAAACAATGAAATTAACATTAAGATATACAAATTTGTACACTTTTTGGATCATTTAATAGGAGTTGATTTTTCAGATTGTCATAATTAATCAGTAGTTTATTATCTCATAATTAAAATTACTTTTTTTATTCAAAAAAGATTGAAATCATGAAGAAGATAAGATAATAACTATTAATTGGGTAGTCAATCCCATTTAATTCATTTCACTATTGAAAAGAAAGTAAAATTTCAATAGACGTTTTGTTGTAAATTCGATTGAACAATTTTTGAATTATTTAATTAATTTCACTACTAAAAAAAGTGAAATTATAATAGATGTTTGGTTGAAAATTGAGAATTTCTTACTGATCAAACGTCTATTAGAATTGTGTGTTTTATATATAGCAGTGAAATTTGCCTAAATGATCAAACTCCAAATCAAGAAACTTGATATTGATCTTTGATAGGAGATAAAATAAAGAAGAGAAGAAAAATTGAAGAATATATATATATATATATATACATATTATTAATTAATTAATATATGAATAATTAGAAGTATATATACCTCATCAAGCATGCTAAGAAGCTTGGCTTTCTTCATTTGAAGTTCTTGTCTTTGAGCTGTTGTAAGTTCAACAACACTATTTTTTTGGCTGCTACTTTCAACATCATCACGAGCCAAAGATATTAATTCATTGTCCAATTTGTGTTTCTCCTTTGCACCACTCTCTAAGCCATCTGATAATTTGATGTTTTTTCCAACATTAACAACTTCATCAAGAAGATCTTGTGCAACTTTTAGGTACTTAGAACCCAATATCATCCCATTAGAAATCGAGAAAGACGATGATGCCCCTAATCCTCGAGTATGATTGATATTACTGGTATTTATTCCTGGTGATGGTAATGGTGATGATGATAGTATTCCAACTTGATGATTTGTTGTTGAAATGTCGCGGTGGTCTAGTGGAAGACTGGACCTGAAATTCATTTGTTGTTGTGGAGAAAGGCTTAGAGAAAGACCTTGATGGTGCGCCTGTGTTGGTGACACCAACCCCGGTCTTTGGAACCCTAATTGGGAAGCAAAGTCCGTGGTGGTGCCTCCCCCACTACCTGAGTTGGGAGAAACCACAGTGGAAGACGGTATATGTGATTGACTTCCATTTCCTTCTCCTCCACCACCTCTAGGGGTATTTTGGTCACCAGAAGTCCACAAACGCGATAAAAGGCCATGATGAGAGGCCGGAATTTCCTGAATGGAAAGGCGGTTAGGATCTTGAAAACCAGCTGGCAGGGGCACTCCAACCAAGTGCCCCTGTGCATGTGCTTGCAAAGGGAGGGACACGTGGGGGAAATTACCCGCCGCCACGGAATTCAAGAAAAACATGTTGGTTGATTGTTGTTGGTGTTGATGATGATGTGTGTCAGTATAGCCTATATAATTAGGGTTCATCAAATAAAGTGTCTGCAGACCATCAGCTTGGATTTCTGAGCCTCCTTGATAGTACATGGCCATAAATTTCACAACCAATCAAGAAAATTACTAAATTTTTTTTGGAGTTCAAATTTTTTAATTTTTTTCAAGAAAGTGACTTCTAACACTTGGCTGATGATGGAACCTGAAATTAGAAATAGAAAAAAATTATAATAAATCCATGCAATACCCTAAAGATAGCAAACATTTTTAACAAAGAAAATTAAAATAATACATGATGAGTTATATATAATTAATTAATTACTCAAATATGAAAATCTTGATTTTGATATGCGTGTTAACTAAGAAAGAAGAAAGAAAATTTGTGCTTACATGAGTGACATATATCAAATATCTTCAACCATATACTAAACTGGAATATTTTTAAAAAAATAAAAACAAGGACGAAAGAAAGTTTTCTTATTATAATTGGGAGAAAGAGAAAGTGAGAGATTTTCTTAAAACTGCAATACACATAAAGAGGAATATGAATAAAGAAGACATGTTTATTTAGTGCAAGTCTCCCAACATATCCCCCTTACCCCCACCCCCACCCCCACCCTCACACCCACCTCACCCCTCAAAAACACAGTAAAAAAAAATTCAGTAAGAATCGTCAGTATAAATATTTTTTATATTATCAGAAAGGTTATTTAAAAACATATTTATAGATAAACTTTTTTAAATGTGAGGTTTGTAATTTTACAAATAAAACATTTCATAGATAAAAATGACCTGATGATTGAGTTCTTTTAGTAATCATGAATTTAATTTATATATAATGTAAATAATTTTTTTATACTATATCAAGTTACCTAAATGATGTTACATGTTTTAACCCTTCATAAAAATGTAAACTTTCAATTTTAAAAATAAGACATTTTACTTGTTATGACATATAAATATAATTTTATACTAATAAATATTAGTTAAACTCGATAGTAAGGGGGTGGGGTGGCGGCGGGGGTGGGGGTGAGGGGTTCTTGTTCTTTGGATATTTTTTTTAATAATTTTATTTGGTGTTAGGTACATACGGGTGATGGAAAAAATAAATAGACTCAATCTTTCACTATTATAAAATGATTTGATGCTGGCATAATTTAGATATTTTTTTTCAAAAATATCTTTAGAGAGAAAGAGAGTGTATAGTGAACACTAACAAAAAGAAAATAATTACGAGTAATGATGAAATGATTAAGATTTTTCGTCTTTATTTAGAGGTTACAAATTTGAATCATACAAATAAGAAAATTTCCAATAAGTTAGACTTTCACTTTTGATAAGTTTTTCTGAAAACATCAATTTAAATTAATCAGAGTTTCAAAATAAATACTCGACTTAAAACTAGATGAAGAAAAAAAAAACATTAAGTTAAAGGAAGTAGGCCATAGATATATGAAAAATGAGGAAACGTCTTTTTCCACCAATTTTGTTGGGTCCATATATAATACATAATTGATTAGATTAGTTGCTAGAAGTCCCTCGATTTTTCTTTATTTCTACTTATGACCCTTTTTCCGATGTGGGGGTTGGGGGTTGGGGGGGGGGGTCGTAGTTGATTTGTTTTTCTTTTCTCTTTTTCTTGGGATGGGTCGAATCTCGGTTTGAAATC
>JAJOOO010013763.1:0-10354 GCA_029582685.1 Solanum piurae | reverse complement strand
TTGGAGTTGCTTGGATTGCTTCACTCTTCCAAGTCTTTGGTATGTCCTCAAGATTCGAGGACTATGTTTAGAAGTTTCTTAGTCATTGTAATAGACACCTAAGTTTCATTTCATTGTAAAGGGCCGTGTCCCTTAGTACGTTTTAAGTTCTTGTCTAAGATTGGCTAAAGAGACTTAGTAGTTCCTCTTGCGTATTGATGTTATTGAATAAAAGTTTTAAATTCTTAGTGATTTTTATGATCTATGCGATGAATGAGTGCTAAGGCTTGTATAAGACCTCTGAGAGGTCGAATACGCATGTAACGGCTAGGGGGTGCTCTCGGGTCGTTACAATGATCTGGTTTGTTTTCCTCTAACATAGGCCTCACACACTTTTTCATACGTAAAGTTTAAATTTTGGACGATCTAGGTCATTTGACACAAGTTTGTTTAGCAAAGAGGCACTCACATGGCCCAGTCTCTTGTGCCATAGCTCAGCATTTTCTCTTTGAGCTCTTAGAGAAGTAAGGAAATCACCACAAGTCAGTAATATACATATTCTTGCACCTTTTTTCTATCAACATCACTTCTCAAGAATATAAATTTGTCACCATACATTTGTAGATAGAAAATTTTCTTCATTTCCTTTATCGCATATCAGTGAGACACATAAGATTTTATTTTAACATATTGACATAGTATACATCTTCAATAGAATGTTCAATATACTGGCCTATCTTGACTAATTCCATTTCCGAACGATACACCTCCACCTTGAAGTGCCTTTATAGAGAGGAAGATGTCAGTGTTTCTAGTCATGTGTTTTGACCAGCCATGATCCATAAACAACCATTGATTGTTGCTACCTCCTCTTACATCTTCAATAACTTCTTCATCATCTAGAAGATCAATGAATGCAAACACGTAGTTTAACGCCTCACCTTCTTTAATTGAAAGAATAGAGGCGTACTCAAAATTTTCATCTTCATTTGAATTATTCAAAGAATTTTCCCATATGGATAAAGTCTTCTTCACTATATAGTTAGTTATAGCCTTTCTGTTTGACTTTTCAACGACCAGGCCCCTTCATTTTTCATTTTTCCCTTCCAGACTTGACATACTCTTTGTGCACTACCTTATGCTTAAGCATGTCTCTAATGATGTGACCAGGTTTTCCACACTATTGACACAAGTCATTCTCTGTTGCAAGCCTGCCAGAGCTTCCTTTCCTAAAAAATCCTGATGTTTTCTGATAATTTTTTGCAATATTCTTGTGATATAGACCACGTTTTCATGAAAATCTGAAGTCTCTCTTTGGGAAATCTTAAGAGTAAGAGAATTATCCCTCCTTATTTTTTTTTTGAGGGATCTTGATTTCTTTGCGTCTCATGGGCATGCAAGTTCCCAATAAGAGCATCCATTGTAAGAACCTTCACGTCCTCGGCTTCAGTGAATGCATCAACCTTACTGGCCCATGACTTAGGAAATCCTATGTATTTTACTCACTTGCTTGCTTAGATGAATAGTGATAATGCTCAAATGTCGTAGTCAATAAAAACCCAACAAAGAGTCGAGGTCGAATCCCATAAGGAATGATATATCGCAGAGAATTCTTATTAATAAATTTGAATTGTAAAATTGCTCATTTGTAATTGTAAGAACAAGTGGGTGAATGATTACCCCAATTTAATAAAAAGATATTGTTATCAATTGTAACAGTTAAACTAAAATTATAGAGAATTTAAGAGTTAACAAGCAATCTAGGGGTGCGGGGATTGGAATCCAATGTCACATACGGGTATTCCACTGTTTTTTAATGATGGACATTCATGAATAGGCTAGGTCATCTTTAATGACGCTAATGATCTTTCGATCTCAAAGCATCTATGCATAGAATCTCCTTTCGATCTCATATGTACGCCAATCTAAACAGCTCAGTACCATACGCTTTTCTCTCTTTCAATGGAGAAATAGGGAAAATAAATCTGACCCATAACATTTATTTTCAAGAAAGTTAGAGACATCAAACCTAAATTGTAACACCACATAAATTAGTAGGCTAAAATAGAGCTTAATGTGAGGGTTAGAGTCATGAATGTAACTCCCAATAATTAAAATAAAGGGTTTTGTATTGGAACATCAAGGTACGACCCCCAAAGACCAACCATGGGTCCTTTAGGAGGACCCCTAGAAAACAGCTTGGATAGTGACCAATGGAAGGAACCTACGCCCCGTTGGTCCGTACAAGCCCGTGGGTGAGGGGCCGTAGGTCAATCCCTGAAAATCCACTCTCTGAATCCAACCCACGCTTCACAAGCATGGGCCGATGGTCCAACCACAGTCCGTCAGTGAGGGTTGTGGGTAGTGAACTGGAAACTGTGTTTGGGAGTTGGTTGAGGGGCACTTTTGGGTTTCACGGTTTTAATTAATGTCAAGTGATATCATTTTAGCCTAAATTAGAACACCTATATAAAGAATTTATAACCTTTATTAAGTCATTTCAAATCATTATTTCTAAACCCCAAAATAAACCCAATTGTCTCTCAATAATTCTCTCTCCAGAAAGAAGAAGAAGAAGAAGAAAAAGAAGAGAGTCAAGCTAGGTCAAGTCAAGACTCCATTGTTTCAAGCTTGGTAGGTTTTGTAATCAAGTTATGATGGATTATTCATTCATGGATCCCTTTCATCCATGAAGTCCCCATGTTTACCCCAATTGTGAAGATGAATCCTCAATTCTAGTTAGGGTTTCTTCCAATATTGTGGGTATTGTTGTTTGTTGATCCAATTGAGTGAATAATGATCATTTATGATTGAATTAGTAGTATATCATGTTTTAATATGAATTTGCATGTTTACATGCCTAACTCATGTCTAGAGAGATGAAATTGAAGTAAGTGGGTTTTATGCAATAAAAGGTGAAATTGAGGATTTAGAGGTAATCTTCTTGAATTGATGAGGTTTATTGTTGACCTCTTGATAGTTAAGCATAAATACACGAATTGAATGTGATTAATGTATGTATGATGAATCATGATTAGAAATGCTTGGGATTGGGGGTAATATGATGAAGTATGAATAAATTTCTTAAGATGAAAGCTTATAGACATGAATTGTCTAAGATCAAGTATGTATGATGAATTATGAATTGTAAGGACTGAGACTAGGGTTGTCTTGAGACTAAGGTATGAATGATTATTGTTAGGGCTTTTAGAATAAAGCTTATATGGTTAATTATGAGTAGTACGGCTTGAGAGTAAAGCTAATATGATGAGTTAAGACTGGCAGGGCTTTGAGAGGGAAGCTATATGATGAATGGTGATTGTATATGGTGTTGTTGTGCAAGACTTACCCACATGACTTAATTATGAATGTATGAGATTATGCATGTTCTTATAAAACCTATGTAAATGCTTTATAAACACTTTGCGAGAAAAGTGTCTATGATTATGATATCAAATATGAGATGGAAGCTTTTACGTAAGTTGAGTCCGGTTTCCAAATGGGATCCTTATACACTAGGTTAGTCCGAGTTCCCAAATATTTCTCATGAGATGGAGACCTTCTACGCTACTTCAGTCCGGATTTCTAGTAAGAATCTCCATATCTTTAGAACTATCTTAATTGATATAAATGTTGTGTTGCTTGAAAGGTTATTCTCATGAACACATGATGTGAAAGGTTTTCTCACATAGAATGATTCTAGGTTGAAAGGCTTGCTCACCTAAAAAGAATCCAGGTCAAAGGACTATATGAGGACATGAGTCTAGAGGTTATTCCCCATCCAGGTCAAAGGACTATATGAGGACATGAGTCTAGAGGTTATTCTCGAAAACTTTTAAATGAGATGGATATGAGGTCAGCTCCCATATTCCTAAGTTAGTAAACAAGAGATGATCAACATGAGGTGATTACCCATGTTATGTGATGAGGAGTGTAAGGTTACTACCCTTTATATATATAACTCCTAAGGCAAGGCAAAAGGTGATTATCCATTAACCTTTATGTTGATCATGCAGGTGAATACCTATGATCCTTATTTAATAATGTGGAAGCGAATACCTATATCATATAATGTTGTACATGGAGGCGAATACCTATGATCCTTGTAAAATGATGTGGAGGCAAATACCTATATCATATCATGATGGGGCATGGAGGCGAATACCTATGTTTCCCTAAAATGGTCATGGAGTTGAATACCTATGACTATACATGTAAGGCAAGAGGTGAAACCCCATTAACCTTTATAGTAGACATAGAGAGGTGAGTCCCCATGTCTTAAGAGTAAGTAAGAGTAAAGTGAACTATGAAGTATGAGAATGTGTAGTGTGGATTGTAGCTTGCAAGGCCTTCCATGACATGTATGATGATTGAATAACTCTATCAAAGACATTTCATCAAATTCTAAGTGTCAACGGTCATTAATTAGTATATAACCCAACTAAATGAGTTGGGGTCGAATACCACAGGGAGTGGTACGTTTTTAAGATTCAATAGAAAAGTATGAATATGTTCAAATCAGCCAAAGGAATAGACATTACGAAATAAAAACATAATTCAAATCAGGGGGTGACACGAATGTCAAATAATAGGGGTTTTTTTGGTTTTAATTATCAACTATAGTAGCATCAAATAATACGGAATAACAATAATTAGACGGGTTCTTGGGATGTGATTCGATTATAGGCTAAATTAGACAAATGGGTAATTGTAACTGTTAGGAAATAGCTATAAATTAGTGAATAAGCTAGACTATAGATGAGGTAAATTTTCTCTCGAACAACATACCCAGAATCAATTCAATTTCTCTCAAACATCGACAATCAATTCAATTCCCATTAGTTAGCTTGTTGAGTCTAGATGAAAATATGTGCACTAAGGTGATGGAATTGATTGAAAAAGCCATGTGATTGCTTGAGTTTGTATGTCTGCTTCTTCATAAGTGTCATTTAAGTGCTAGTGTGTCGCTTGAGGACAAACAACAAGTTTAAGTTGAGGGTGTTGATGTACCGTGAGTTTACGGTATTTTTGCTACGTTTCACTTAGAGTTTGTGTTTGTCATAGGTCATTTTGTTTTTACAAATAATGTTCTAGGTATCATGTTTGCAGGAAATATACTTGGATGCGATTCATGAAGATGTGAGCTGAAAAGAGCAGAATTGACCACCAACAGAGCCACCCACGGACCGTAGGTCCAATGATGGGTCGTGGGTCGGAAGTCGTATGTCTTGGTCTGAGAGTTTAGTTTCAGAACTCAAACAAGGGACTGACATGAAACACTGTAGCCTAACCCACAGACCGTAGGTGATGCATCTTAGTTGGAAAATCAGGGAAATCTGACAAGTCTGGAACCACGGAGCAGACGAAGGACCGTAGGTTGAACCACAGTCCGTCCTACATAACCATAAATGGTGATCTAAAAGTTAAAGGTTCTAGTACCTGATGAAAGTGTCTATGTTTTGAGCCACGGAGGGGACCTACGGACCGTAGGTTGACCCACGGTCCGTAGTTCAACTCATCGACTGAAGCCACGTGCTAGTAGTTTATTTCCTTATTCGTTTCCTATTTTATTTAGGATTTGTTTTCGATAAATAGGAGTTGTAATCCTCATTTTTGGGGGTTAGACTTATTGTAAACTTCAATTTTTTGGTGTTTTTGGGAATTAACTTGCAAACTTTAGCAATTTGATTTACGGAATCCTTTGATACAATTTTCACTTTGGGTTGTCATCTATTCTACTTGTAAGTTCATGTATTCTTTTAATCTAATTATGAATTGTGAATTCTCAAGCATTTATAGCTAAATCGACAACTAGGGTTGTGGGAACCATGAGCAATTAACAAAGTATGAATAATAATTAAGTAATTCTTGAATAGTGTTTATGCATGTATTTTTAATCCTTTCTTTTAGAAGTCATTTTACCGGTGGCCAACGTTAGAACTCGCCTCATTCCTACTTACCAGACCAAGGAGGTAATGAATGACAAAAAGATTAAACAACAGAGATTTAGTGGTTGCTATCTAATGTAAAGGTAAGGGTTATTAAAGCATACTTTCGTAGCCGGACCACGGTGCGTAGTGAAATTCCCTACTTGGAGGACCAATCACATAGAGATACCTAACTTACCAACTTTGCATGTTAAACACTAGGAAATTATTACTATTATTAGGATTACTGCGTTAACAGCTTGTGGGGAATACATATACCCTAGTTTCTCTCTTATATATATTGATAACTCAAAGTTTGAATCTTTTTTACTTGTTACTTAATCAACAATTTGTTCCTTACATGCAAAAAACCCACCTTTTACTTACTTGTCTCGGAAATAGTTTGAGTAAACCGACATAATAGTGGGGTAAGTTTAATTTTGAACCATATTCCTCGTGGGATCGACCCCAACCTACAAGTTGGGTTTTATATTTGACAACGATCGGTTATATTTCTCTTGGGAGGTGTAATTTGAGCGTATCACATTCTCACTGGAATTTCACTCTTGGTGTTAACAAAATAGAGAGCCCAGGCTCTTATACCAATTCATAGAATGTATGCGTCCACTAATGGTCGCTGGAATAGGTCCATTAAAAGAAAATAAATGTAGAAAGAAAATATCTCAATGTAAACCAAAAACAACAAGTTTACGTCGAAACCCTTTACTTAAGGGAGGAGATAACCACGACCTGTGTCACTAAATTTCAACCATAAATTTCACTCAAAGAACAACACAACTTCAGATTAGAAACTCTTGTAACCTAGGAATTAAAACTCTTTAATCCCTTCCCCCTTAAAGTAGAAACTTTACTAAAAGCACAAAAACTAAGCAATAACTCTATTGCCCACTGAGCCAACAAACTCTAATGGATTTAGACTTCAACAACCCGACATAGCTAACTCTAGCTAAGAATCATAAAGCATAACAGGATCTTCAAATTATCTAATTAAACTATAACTTAGGAATATATCTTACACAATTAACCACTGAAATATAAACCCTAACAACAACTAAGAAAAATGATAACTCTATCTTGTCATCCGGCTGTTCTTGAGAAATATTCCATTCTAAGAGGTTTTTGCTTTTTGACTGAACTTTTTGAGTGCAAAAACTTGGTTTGTGTCAGTAGATAAAGGACAACTTATCGTATTGGCGTAGACACACAATTCCATTGGCTGAGGGTCTGTTGTGCTGTGGGAGTGGTGCACCAACCACAACAAATTTTGCACATGCACACTTTTGGACAACCGTAATTTTTCTTGTATGGAACTCACAGTTTCATCTGGGATCATGTCCAAAAAAAATATTCAATCATCAAAACGTCATATACTCAGACATAGTTTGAAATAACAGTTGGTAATTAATGCACATTTTAAGAGAGCGGTCTTTCTTATGAACAAAGAGAACTTGAGCACCTAATGGAGAGATACTTGGTCTAATAAAACCCTTATCCAAGAGCTACATAGCCATTTTACAGAAGTTTCAGGTGCCACCCACTAGGTCCAACTACGCCCCGTGGTTGGACCCATGCCTCGTAGGTGGGCCTCGTGGATGGCCACCTCAGAAAGTGTCCAGGCATGGACCACGAAAGGTCCTATGGACCCTAGGTGGGTCCACGCCCCGTGGTCTAGTCCTCCGTGGATTGTCCAAACTCTCTGACCATGCACCACGACTGACTTGGATGGGCCGTAGGTCAGTCGACGGTCCATCAGTCAGGGGTCCATGGTTCGTTACTGGCGGTTAAGTTTAGGGGCTTAAGGGTATTTTTCGGTTTTAATATAATTTAAGTGGTGTAGTTTTTTCTAAGTCTAAGACACCTATATAAGTGATTTGAATCCCCAAAATCCCCCAATTAAGTCATTCTCTCAAAATCCCAAAAGAATTCTCAAAACTCCTCTCAAATATTCTCTCTCTAGAAGTTTGAAGAAGAAGAAAGAGATTGAAGCTAGGTTAAGATCAAGTCTCCAATTTTCAAGATTGTGAGGGCTTTATAATCAAGGTATGATGGATTTTCATCAATGGGATCCTTCCTCCCATGGATTCCCCTACAATTCCACAATTTGAAGAAGAATTTCCCCAATTTAGTTAGGGTTTCTTCCATTGTTGTGGATTATGATGAATGTTGTACTAATTGAGTGGATTATGATTGTTTATGATTGAATTGATATAATTGCATGTATTTAGGATAAAATTACATGTATCCATGACTATTCTATGATCTTAGGGTTGAATTGATATAGTTGGTTTGATGCCATGTGAGGGAAACTCTATGGGTTAGACATATCCTTATAGGATTGATGAATTATGAATATAATTGCTCTAGATTGAAGCATATATGATTAATATGGTGTTAATTGCTTGAGAGTAAAGTATAGAGGATGATCATGAGATGTAGTTCTTTGAGAGTAAAGCCTAGACTATGCATTGTTGATTATTAATGCTATGATGTGGAAGAGATGCTTCCTATAATGAATTGATAAGCATGATTGAATGAATGTGAAAGGTTTACTAACATGAATAATTCTAGGTTTAAAGGATGGCTCACCTAAAATGAATCTACACTAAAATGCTTAATGAATGATGAGGTTAGAGGTGATTACCCTTGACCTCTATATGTAAGGATATGCGGCGATTCCCCTACTGCTTAGACATGAACAAGACGTGAGTCCTCACGTTCTTACTATGATGAATGGACATGGAGGCAAGTACCCATGCTCCTTATGAAATTATGTGGAGGCTAGTACTCGCATCATATGATGAGGTTGTGGAGGGGAGTACTCGCAATCTAAAAGTAAGTAACACAAGAGGAGAATACCCATTAGAATTTATAAGCTAGGCTTTGAGGCAAATTCCCATGTCTATAAAAGTATGTATGACAAATGTAATTATTCTTTGATGATGCTTTGTTTGGAGTGTTGCTAGTCTAACACCCCAGAAATTCTATAACTTAAGTTAGAGCCTCACCTTATGAATAATGACTTAAAAATAGTTAAAATCATGTTCTAAACCTAAATTAATGTAATTGACTGGGTTTGGAAGAGTAAAAGTTTAAACGTCAAGAAATGACCACGACGTCCGGAAACTAGAGAGGAACGTGTTTTAGTGTGTCCTTAGGTTTTGGGCAGATTTGGGAGTGTCGTATGATGGTATAATCTTGTAAAAAGGTTTAAATTAGGTAAATATATGTTCATAGGGTCAAAACTTTCAAATACGACACCCATGGGCCACCCTAAGGGACCCAGAGGAGGACCCCAACCTTGGCCAAGCAAGCTAACAAGGCAGCTTCCAAATTGCACTTGGAGGGAATAGATCCGCGTCGCGGACTAGCTCCCCCAAGGAGAAAAAGTTTAGTTCGCGACGTGGTCATATTGCGGACTCTACTATCTCGAAATTTAAATTCCAAATATCTTCAAGGAACAACTCCGCGTCGCAGACTTGTTTCTTGACGAAAATGCAGAAAATCAAAAATCGATTTTTACTTCATTAAAGAGTCCAACTAAGTGAGGGGTATTTTGGGTACTTTACGGGACGCGTATATAATGATTTTTTAAAGTAAATTTACCTCACTTTTATCACTCAAACACAAAACCTCCCAAAGATCTAAACCTAAAGTTCCTCCTTCTCTCTACTCTCTCTCTTCTCAAGAACTCCATTGAAGAAGATTGGAGCTTCAAGAAGAAGACCAACTCTCCAAGGTTTCAAATCGGATTTTCGTGGTAAATTCTACGATAAGGTATGGTTGCTTATCACTCTTGGGATTATTTTCCACAAGAGGCCCCTTCAAGGTGAATTTCAAAATCTCCAATTTCTAGGTTCCAATCCAAAAATATGGGTCTTCTTTCTAAAAGTGAAATTGATGTTATAAACTAACTTTGATTGATGTTATATGAACAATTATTGATGAATTTATGTTGTATTGGTGGTTTCTTGAAGAATTCCCCATGAGACCCATGTTTCTCTTTCTTTTCCTATTTATACCCCTAGTTTGTGTTGGATATTAATTGAAGGCTATGAATTGAATGTGATGTTATGTAATTCATGTTTGTATGATGATTCTACCCAAGTTTATGTATAATTTCTATGAAATACGGGTTGAGTCTTTGAATGAAGCCTTGAAGGCAATGAAGGGAATATGTCAATTGCTTATATTGATGTTGATTATGTTATTATTTCATGAATTACCTTGTATGATGTATTGGTTATGAATTGTTTGATAATTGAAGTATGAATGTTCCATGAAGGTCAAGAAGGTATGAAGGTTGGTTCTTCTTTGAACTTAAGTATGAATGGTGAATTACTTAGATTGTAATGATGCTATACCTAATGTGTTGTTGTGGTGTTGATGACCTAGTTTCCTCATCCTTAACCCTCTACACTTGAATTAGC
>JAJOOO010013759.1:0-10197 GCA_029582685.1 Solanum piurae | reverse complement strand
ACAAGTAGATCGAATCTGAAGTTAAGAAAGAATGACACAAACTACAAGGCCAATGGGAAGTCACGGGTGTATTTTGTGTACCTATTGGTGTGAGTTGTGATCCCCCCAAAAATCAATAAAATAAACTCCACTAGTACTAACACATTCAACTTTCAAGAAAACGATCTACACAGAGTTTGTCCAAATTAATTTGGGCCAGTAGTTCTCTGCTTTTAAATTATTAGCCACCTTTTATTCCAGGCTAGCATTAGTTCACATGTCTGCAACTTTGCATGCGTGCCAAAATTCTATCCTTCATTTCTTAATTATTTCAAATAGAATTCAAGTTATATATTCTCTTCGATTTCGGCTTAATTTATGTGATATACTTTAAGTTTTGAGAGTCAAACAAATTTTTAAACGCATTATAAAGATTTTGAATGATCGATTATTATGATTCCAAAAATGTAAATTTGGTTCAACTTTTTTTAAAGATTCCATGTCGATTTAGTTTCAACAACAACAACATACCTAGTGTAATCTCATAAGTGGAATTGTGGATGGTGATGTGTACGTAAACTTAACATCTACCTTGTGAGTTATGAGGGTTAAGAGTTTGTTTCAAAAGACGTTTGGCTCATTTTCAAGCTAAATTCACGATTAAAATATAAAAGTTTGACTCTAGAAATTTGAACAGTACCACAAAAATTGGGACAGATTGTATACCATTTGTACAAAACAAATAATAATATACTAATATGTTATCCAAAGGCTCCTCAAAAGATAGAATAACTTGATTTCTTACCCTGATCATGTATATTACTTTGGCACAAATTTGCCTATAAATACACTCCTCAACTTCATTATATCCTAAACCTCATAAACATAGTAGCAATACAAAACATAAGTTAGCTCTACTTTGTCATGGATTCAAAGAGATACTTAGTTACTCTCTTTTTGTTCTTCAACATTCTTTTCTTTAACCTTGTAAGTGGTTGCTGGACTGGTTGTCCCAATCCACCAATTCCTAAACCAAACCCTAACCCTAACCCTTACCCGAACCCGAACCCAAGCCCATCCAAGGGATATTGTCCTAGAGATGCCCTAAAACTAGGTGTATGTGCCAATGTGTTGAACGGTCCGGTCGGAGTGGTCATTGGGACCCCACCCGACCCGCATTGTTGTATGGTACTAGGTGGACTTTTGGATCTTGAAGCAGCTATTTGTCTTTGCACTGCATTGAAAGCTAATATTCTTGGAATTAACATTAATATTCCAATTGCATTAAGCTTGCTTATTAATACTTGTGGCAAAACACTCCCATCTGATTTCATTTGTGCCTAATTAGCTACAAATGTTTCTCTTTGGGTCGTGACAAAAAAAAAATTAAGTTTTAGTGACTAGACTATTCTTAACGACCCTTAAGTTTGGCGCGAAAAATTATTTGTGACGAATTTTTATCATTTTCTGTGGCGACTAATTAAAGTTGCATTTGTTGTAGTCATGTATGCGAAGTATTTGGAATTTCTATTTTTGTATGTTGAAGTTTTATTTAATTAGGAATAAGCACTTGATGATTTAATTTGTACGAAGGGGTTGTTATTACATCTATATATTTTCTTTGTTGACTTGAATTTCTAGTTCACTAATATTTGCTTTTAATTTCTCCTTAACATATATTTTCTTGCTGAGTTTTAAAAATAATTGGGGATTATATATGTAGATTAGTGCACAATACTTGAGGTTCTAATGGTTATGAAGTTAATTTGAGCAGCTTATAAGTATGTAAGAATAAAACCTGACAGAGTGTTGTTCATGTACATATTTAAAATGTTTAACTAATAGTTTCGAATGAATTATGGTATAGAGTGATTCTCCTTTAATGATTCTAACACGATAGATGAATTTCGATTAGTCGACCTTAAAAGGATAATAATATCTTACAAGACTTGCTGAGATGATAAGTCCTCTTCACCTTCAAACCTAAAATTGTGGGTCACCATAGGAGCGGGGAAAATATTCCCTTTGTCTCGACATATTTTTTTTCTTTTCATCACAAGATTAAAACTTAGTGAATCGTCATTAACATTTAAAATTGCACCTTTTATTATTTTGATATGATTATTAGGATTTTAAAATTAAAGTTGAATGATTTAGTCCATTTAATTTTCGAATGAGGATTAATTTGACTCAGGTGAAAAGTATTGATCCCGATCCTTTCTAATATTTATCATTTTAATATACTAAGTCGATATTAAACTTTTTTCTAATGTCACCTTTATTAACTACAAGAAGAGATATAGTCAATTAATTACTCATTTAAGGTAATTAATTAACTTCTAACTTAAGATAATTTAGTCAAATAATAACTTTTTTATGATTAATCACATTCTTAATTGATTTGACGTAACTTTAAACCACATCCACATAGAAAGAACGAAAAAGGAGTAGCAAACAAATTAAAAGAACAGAGTACTTACAGTTGTGGTCTGAAATTAACCCCCCCCCCCCCCTTCTCTAAGACATTTTTAATTAGTGAGTACTCTCTCTGTTCAATTTTATTTGTCATTTTGAACTTTGCACATCACTAATTAAGAAATATATATATATGATTTTATCATAATGATCATATTAATTGATGTTTAGAATTATGTCTTGTAAAATAATTTATGAATTAAGTAACAAATGCTAAGAATAAAATGAAAATAATAATAACTATCTTTTCTTGATATATTAAAAGTAAAAAGTAAAATGTTTAGGGCAAATTACAGAAATCACATACTTTTAAGGCAAAATTACAATCTATCCCTTAAAATTTTATAATTACAGAAATTCCTCGAAACGGATACAATAATATAAGCATTGATACATTAATCTGATGCGCGAGATACATTAATCGTTAAGTAAGATACATTATATTTTATACATGATACAATAATCTGATGTACATTTTATACATGATACACTATCTGATGCGCGAGATACACTAATCTGATGCGCGAGATACACTAATCTGATGCGCGAAAATGAGGGATTTTGGAGATTTGTAAAACTTATAGGGGATAATGGTAATAAGTAAACTAAAAGGTGATATTTCTGTCATTTTTCCAAATGTTTATGAATGATCGCACAAACTATGGAGAACGTATTTGGTCCAAGTTGCTTTATTTGAGCCCAAATTATTGGACAAGTTTTCTGTTTTCAGAACCAAAAACTTGGAACCCACAATACAAACAATAAAACTATGTACTAATAATTTATGTTAGAATAATTAGTGTTTGATTGGTTAGTATTTGAGAGGAAGTTTGTGGTAAACTACAAAAAGGTATAAGTGTATGCCTTTTTAGCACTTATCATCTTGGTTTAGTTATATGAGGAACGTTTGAGAAGGCAATTAAAGCTTGGCCATAAAATTAAGAGCAACTTTCACATATAGCAAACACAAAAATTATATTTGTATGTTATAGTTGCTCTCCATAACAAACATAAATATGTATATTTCGCTATACATATACAAAAGAAAGCAGTTGTATATAGTTTGTTTCTGTTTCGGTATACATATACAAAAGATCAATTGTATAATATGTGTTTGTATAAAGCGAGAAAGAGAGAAAGGCAAAAAAGAACTGGGCAGGAAAATATTTGTATTGTATAATTATAAGTGTATAAGACGAAGATATATGTATTTGCATGTGTATATACAATTTTCTCTCGCTTTATACAAACAGAAATGCAATTTATACATTTCTGTTTATATAAGCGAGAGAGGCGAGGGAGAGACCGGCGAGCGAGATCTGGGAGAGGGGAGAGAGGGGAACAAAAATATATGTATATATACAATTTTCTCTCGCTTTATACAAACACAAACACATTATATACATTTGCGCTTGTATAAAAGTGAGAGAGGCGAGGGAGAGAATGAGAGTGGTGAGCAAGATTCACCAAGAGAGAGGCGAAATAGCAACAGTTTGTTATGTGGTACAATTAAATCAAACTATGTTTATAGCATTTAATTTGAATTAATAGTTTGTTATTATATACAATTTTCCCTAAAATTAATAACAAAAAAATGCACTTGGGCCTTGAACAAATAAGTAAGCCCAAAATTATACATTCATAAATAGCTATAGTTTGGACCATAATTATAAATAGTAGTTATAATATGTCTAATTACAATTCATAGTAATGGTTTTAGAGAGTAGAGAGGTTAGCGAGATCTAAAGTGAGAGATGAGTGAGATACAGATAGAAATAAAGGAGAGAATAATTAGTGTATCAGATTTTATGATACATAGATACACTCATACGATTGGTTGTATCAATCTAAGAAGTAGAGAAGATTCAAAAGCGAAAAAGAGTTTGATACATATTTTTAGTCTAGAATAGAATGCAAACATTGATCAACATATCAAGAACCCCTAATGGAATATTTTGAAATCAGCGTTACATCGTATAAAAAAATGAAACAAGAAGCAACAACCATCCTGAAACTATTGAACTTTGAAGGTCAAGAACAAGAACCCCTAATGGAATATTTGAAATCAGCATTAAATCGTATAAAAAAATGAAACAAGAAGCAACAACCATCCTGAAACTATTGAACTTTGAAGGTCAAGAACCACACGTGTACGTAGATAAAAGTAATGTTTTAAGGGGTTTTCACGAGAGTAAGAAGAAGAAAGATTCACACAATGATTTGTAAAGAGGGCGAGAAGGGAATGTGAAAGAAAAGAGAAAACCAAGAGAGGGAGAGAGAGAAGAGAGTGACGAGTGAGAAATGAGAGGAAACAGATTTCTCATAAAGCCCTATAAGTATAGATATGTTAGATAATATTTTGAAAAGTATCGATAGGTTATGTATATGTAGTAGTTATTCTTGCTTAGTTATGTAGTTTTTTCAGGTCTATTTATTTTAATAAAATACTTTATTATTATTTTATTAAAACGGCCTTAATAGTATTATTATTTTTGTTTGAATTAAAGTAGATGATTGTTGTTTTCAAAGGTGCAATTTGGGGAAGAGGTTTTTAAAAGGAAATCAAATTATTTTGGCATCATAAAAATTGTAACGAAATTCGACCACAATCAATGCAACTAGCAAGTAGCAACATTACGAAAGACTTAAATTCCTTAAAGACGTAAAAATATTATCAAGTCGTTTTATTACTTTTCAAATTTCTTCAATATTTTCTTACAATTTAACTGAAGAAGTGGCACTTTTCTTTTTTTTTTTATTTTCCACTCGATATTTAGAGTCCGCATTGAAGTTTCGATTAATTTATTCAAATCGCACAGGGCTCATTTAGGAATAACACTCCCAACAAAATTTTCTTCATATCCATATTCAAAACCTCTGATTAAAGGTGGAATAATCCACCAGTACACCACAATCTAGATTATCTTTTTTGGGTGATTTCTTACCTGGAGTCTGGAGCCCATATTTGAGCCCCGACTAAATGCGGATCGCGCACTGCAGGATCCATTCGAAGGGCGCTTCCAACAAGATTTTTTTCATACCCAAATTTTGAATCTGAAACATCTAGTTAAGAATAAAATAGTCTCATACAACTCAGGTTAGTTAGTAGTGTCACTTCATTTTAATGGATTGAAAAGGAGAACAAACTCATTTTTTTCGATAATAGTGATATTTATGAGAAAGTTGCCGTTTTGGTTCCTCTATTATTCTTTATGTGCACTTTTAGCCTCTCTATTATCTGATTTTGCACATTTAACTTTGATTTGTTAGACTTGCAATTATTCACCCAAATCTTAAACAGAACTAGCTCATCTCAACACTTAATTATGTAAGCTTACCCATTAATTAATGTCTGTATATAAAATTACTCCTCTTCACTTTTTAAGTGATCAAAATGGCGTATACGTATTTTCGTAGAATTTTGAACTCTTTATTGTATGTTAAATATTAATTAATAATCTAACAAATAAAATTTAAATAATCTAATAACCTGCTATTCAGCGGAACTAGAACTTCGGCTATGCGATTCAATAAAATTTATAACTTTGACTCAAACTTTGTTTATGCGTTTAAGAATCCACTTATAATATACTATAACCTAATATACTATATTCTTTTAAATTCAGAACTCCTAAAACTCAAAATACTAGCATGCTCCGCCTATATTTATTTTCGTCAAAAAATCTCTTTTTGACAATAATATGTATAACTTAAATTCCTACTGAGAGTTATAAATATATAGTACGTTCTAAATTCCTACAGAAAGTTATACATATATAGTAAGTTCAACTAATTATTACTCCCTAACCTACCTTTAAGTTCAACTAATTATTACTCCCTAACCTACCTTTTTTTTTTGTTGTCCATTTAAAAAGAATGACTCATTTCCTTTGATAACATTTTAGTTTTAGCTTTTTACGTGATATATTTAAGCCCACAAGATAAAAAGATATTTTGGTTCATTTAACATAACTTTAATTTAAACCATAAAATTGAAATGTCTTCTTTATTTTCTTAAATTACGTGTCAAATCAAAGTAGATCATTTTTTTAAGTGGATAGAGTATTACTCCCTCTGTCCACAATTAATTGTCATGGTTTCCTTTTTTAGAGGCAAACTATAAGAACTTTGACCAACATTTTACGATGTATATTTTCATCATATTGATATGCAAAAAATTGCAATTTATAGTACATTTCGTATAGTTTTTGAATATCTATTTTTTTTTAAAAAAATATCGAATTAACGTAATCTAATTTAACTTTAAAAATTAGTCAAATTGACTTTTGAAACGCGCAACATGACAAATAAAAGTGAATAGAGGGAGTAATTAATATTAATAAGACTAAGATAGGAGTAATTAGTCGGTAGTTCCTTAATGGTGACGGCATATATAAATATGAGTTGTATATGGTCAAATAATATAATCTTTACTAATTATATAATTAATCATGACAATAATTAAATTAATTTCCCCTTTAAATGTAGAACAACTTTCACATATAGCAAACACAAAATTCATATTTGTATGTTATAGCAAAATTTGCATAATTGCGCTTCATAGCAAACATGCTATGACTAGGCTATTTCGCTTTACATATATACAAAAGAAGCAATTGTATAATTCGCTGGCTCCTCTTCATATTTGTATAATTTCGCTGGCAGGCCATTTGTATAAATTGTTGTCAGCTTCTCGATAAATCGTTGAGAGTCTCTCAATTTAATTTTATGTGTTTATATATCTGTATAAAATTTGAATTTGTATACAATTGAATCGAAATAAAACGTTTGTATATCAAATATTGTTCTCTCTCGCTTTATACAAATAGAAATTATACATTGTATTTTGTATAATCTGTGTTTGTATAAAGCGAGAAAGAGAGAAAGGAAAAAGAGAACTGGATAGAGGAATATTTGTATTGTATAATTATAAGTGTATAGGACGAAGATATATGTATTTGCATGTGTATATACAATTTTCTCTCGCTTTATACAAACAGAAACACAATTTATACATTTCTATTTGTATAAAGCGAGAGAGGCGAGCGAGAGAGAGAGATTGGCGAGCGAGAGTTTGAGGGAGAGAGGCGATTGGCAAATAGTTTGCTACAAGATACAATTAAATTAAAGTATGATTATACTATTTAATTTAAATTAATAGTTTGTCATTATGTACAATTTTCCCTTAAATGTACCCAATGCAAGAAGACAATTGTAATTAGTAGTATCCATAAAACCACCTCCCTCCTTTCTGTTGGCTCTCATGGTTTATAAATTAATACTTAAACCCCACTCCCACCCCCACCCCTCTCCATGTATATTTTGTATGTATATGTATGTATCACACCCCGTGAATGAATCTACATCAAAATGGATAATATTTTGTTCTATTATTTGTATGATTTTTTCTCTTTCCCATAGATGTGTAGGCCTTTTTGGTCCCTATTGCAATCGTTTATTTCTAGTGGATAATATTTATCTACGAGTACAAGCAACTTGTTAACTAAACTACATGATTATTCAGTTTTAGATTGAATTTAATTCATGACAAACATAATTAATTAAAGACTGTGCCAAAGCTGCCATAATTTGTTTTTACGTTCTTCTTGAATTTGTACTTCTAATAGAGTCCGGAATCAAAAGGGCAACAAATTTTTTCAAAAATTCCAAAAGGGCAACTCAATATTATGAAATCAAAAGGGCAACAATTTATAACGGCGTCTAAATCAGGTTTTCTAAAACGAGGCGCGAAATCCTATGGGCCTTACAAGGCGCAACAGCCTTTTAGCCTTGTAAGGCTCAGCCGCCCATGAGCCTTACAAGGCGCAAGGCTGTCAGCGCCTTGCAGGCTCTTTTTTTAAAAAAAGTAAAAAAATTGCGTTTTATTTTCTCGTTTGTTATAAGTCTAATAATAATAATAATAATACATAGTTGTTGATATAATGCATATAAAACTAAACGTTTTGAAAAAAAAAAAAAAAAACTCACAAGGCTACTTGCCCCTTGAGCCTTGTAAGTTCTTACACATTTACACATTTTCACTCTCACGTGAAACTTCAGTGTAACACTATAGTTTTGCGTGATTTATTTTTACAGTGTTGAATTAAATCAACATTGTACAAGTTTCACGCGGTATATGTTTCAACGAAAATAAAAAATAAAATACTTCAATTAGAAGTCAAAAACTATTAGATAAAGTGATAAAAAAATAGTTAAAAAATACTATATTAAAATAACAAACAAACAAAATTTTAAAAAAAGTAATTAAAAATTATACATTATAAAAATAAAAAACTAAAAGTTTTGAAAAAAATATATAAATAGTTTTTATATGTATATTTTTTTTTCAAAACGTTTAGTTTTTTATTTTTATATGTATAGTTTTTTTTTTCAAAATGTTTAGTTTTATATGCATCATATCAACAACTATGTATTATTATTATTATTAGACTTATAACAAACAAGAAAATAAAGCGCAATTTTTTATTTTTTTTTAAAACACAGCCTGCAAGGCGCTGACAGCCTTGCGCCTTGTAAGGCTCATGGGCGACTGAGCCTTACAAGGCTAAAAGGTTGTTGCGCCTTGTAAGGCTCATAGGATTTCGCGCCTCATTTTAGAAAACCTGATTTAGACGCCGTTACAAATTGTTGCCCTTTTGGTTTCATAATTAATTGAGTTGCCCTTTTGGAATTTTCAAAAAAAATTGTTGCCCTTTTGGTTCCGGACTCCTAATATATTTATATATTTATCAAATGCGTAGTCAGAATTTAAAATTTATGGATTCAAAATTTTTGTTTATAAAGTTATTAAGAATATATATTCAATAAACTTTTTAACACAAATACAAATTTTGATCCAAAAGCTATAGTATACTCGATTTCGTTGAGCATGTATGCCACGCTCTAGATCCGCCCTTGTTAGGTTTATTTTACCTATTTTTACGGTCAAAGAAAGCTTATATTATAGCAATATAAGTACATCATATGCCTAAAGGAATGTAAAATGGCATTTGCAAGGCAATTGGGAACAGAACCCCTCAAGATATTTTTTACTTTTTATTAATTTTTATGGTGTAGCAATCCAAATATTAGTCGATGAATGTATAATAAATATATATAATTATATTTGACTAGCAAACATTTTTTTGTACGATGAATTAAATTAGTTTAACTTACGCTTTTTTCATTTGTTTATTTTTTAAAATTTTCATTTCAACTTATATATTTTGCTTTGAATGCTACCATTGACTTTACGAAAGAAGTGTTTATTTGTTGTTGAATTATTTGATATGCAATAATGCATAATTATTTTATAAAGTTAGTACAAAAAATATCTTAATAAGTATGTTTGGGATGAGGAGTCATGCTTCTGATGGCCCATCATGCGTGTAGGCCCACTCCATTTAGGGCCCATGAACAGAAAATTTGGTGCAACTTGGGCTTACACTAGGCTGGCTGTCGTTATACTGTAAAAATTGTGCAAGTTGCCACTTGTTAAATGGGAAACTTTCACAAATAACCACTATAATAAATTTAATTATGCTCCATAGCTATAGTTTGCATATTTACGGGTTGTAGCTATAGTTTAAGCTGCCTCATTTGTATAATTCGCGGATTTGTATAATTCGCAGGTTTGTATAATTCACGGGTACATTTGTATAATTCAGTTATTTTTGTATAAACTCGAAATAACGAATTTATACAATTACAAACATCAGAAGTGCAAATAGTTATACAAATTAT
>JAJOOO010013757.1:0-74897 GCA_029582685.1 Solanum piurae | reverse complement strand
ATCATTACATTAGTTCATTGGCTCATTATGAAAGGAATGCCATAAGCCTATTGATTCAAGACATAGCCTTAGAACACATTCATTAGTCATTTATGAAAGGAATGCCATTGGCTTATCGATTCATATTCATTAAGTCAAGACACATTCATTACACAAGAAGAGGATGCCTACCAATTCAATATATAACAATTCACATTACTTTCATTTATACAAGAAGAGGATCCCTAAGCCTACCAATTCAAGATGCAACATTACATTTAAGAAACCCTTGGCATTCTATCATCATCATTTATGAGTATCAATTGAGAATAAGCTTTCAATAATAACACAATTACATTCTAAACATGATCATAATACTCTCCTTGAGATCACATGCATATACTTCACATCATGATCATACATAAATCCTTCATAAAATTTCCCTACAAGGATATGAATCAGTCTCAACCCAAACATATAGAATACTACATTAGATAATGGCAACATCGCGATTCAATAACTAATTCAATATAGACATAAACAATTCAATATGTTTTCATAATCATTCAACCCAAATCACAAACTCACAACTTAGTACTTTGGGGAAATCATGGGTTCATAAGGGGAAATCCATATTAAAAAAACATTAAATCATGAATTCAATCACAAATCATCATATATAAACTTTGAAAACGTTTTGGAATTGAACCCATGCTTAGATTGAAACCCTAGCTTTTTTGGGAATTTTGGAAACTTGAAATCATCTTTTGAGAGGGCTCCTTGAATGAAACTTAATCAAGGATGAAGACTACCATACCTTTATTGAAGAAAATCCACGAAAATTTGGTGAGAAAAGTGAAATCTTGAGCTGGAAACCTTGCCTCCTTCTTTTCCGATGGTGGTTTCTATAGAGAGAATTATTTGGAAGAGAGGTAGTTTCTAATTTGAGTGTTTGGGAAAAATGAGTTGTAAAAGGTGTTTAATACTTTTAAAAGCCTTAAATAAATCTAATAAATCAATATAAACCGTACCCAACTCATAACTAATTAATTGGTATTTTACCAACCTACCCTTACCTTTGGCAGAATCTAGACAGCACCACAAGGGTGATCTATGCCCCCAGACCTACGGACCGTAGGTGAGTTCACGCCCCATCCTGAAGGTCCATGGTTTTGGGCTGGAACTCACCATTTGAGGCCCTTGACATACGGACCACCCCCACGAGGCGTGGATGGACCTACTGGGTGTAGATCCCATCCACAGGTCATGAAAATTTTGATAACTTTTGGTTTTTGGCAGATTTGGGGGTTAGACTTTAGGGTCCTTGGGGAGTCGTACCTTGAAGATTAACCCCTAAATCCCTCAACCTAAACTCGGGAACATATTTAACAACCTAAAACCCCATAAAAACTCAACAAACACACTCGTTAGGCTCTAGTTTCACTTACTAGTTTTCCGGGTCGTTACATTATCTCCCCCTTAGGAACATTCGTCCTCGAATGACACTTTAAACACTTTTAGGGAAATAAATATTCTAGACTAGCAGCCCATCATGCATGTAACATCATAATCAATGCATAAATCATAGGAGGAAACATCAACTCCACATCAATAAGCTCAATGCAACACAAGGAAGTAGGACCTACATCTACAAATGCACTATGCACGAATCATCAACATTTCTCATTTCATTGGAGGAATTACGTTGTCCAACTAAAATCATGCTCATCATAACATCATTAGGCATATTATGCATTTACTCTCAAAAGGATATTTAGGCATGTTCAACAATTCACCTCATTAAGTATATATGCAACTCATACTAAATGCACATCAACATAAGGAACATAATTCATAAAAACTCATTTTATCATTTAAACATAAGTTCATCAAGAACATGCATATCATAAGGAGACAATGGAAACACATAATCACACATGACTCCAAAACATGAAACAAGCTACAAGGAACTCTATGTCTCAAGCTTGAATAGGAATAGAAGGAAAATAGATAAGGATATCGGAAATCTCAACAACCTTACTATTAAACATACTATCTCCCCCTTGAGAGTAAGCCCATACTAAGGCTAACATGAAAATAACATAGGAACCTCAATACACATTCACAACTAAAAGGAACTATCAACATACCGGTGCCTCCATCCAAAAGAGCTCCTTTGTCCTCTCTAGCCCGAAGTGCATAGAAATGACTATTTTTTGTAGCATAGGGGTACGAGCCATTAAGAGAAGCTTGTTTGTCCTCTCTCCTTTCGGTCGTGAGAGTAGGGCAATTTTTCACTTGGTGATCACTTTTTCCACAACCATAGCACCCATCTGTACCGGCTAGGCACTTCGCATAGTGTTTCTTTCCATAATTGGTGCAAATAGGTCTAGGAAATGGAGACCCACTACCTTTCTCTTGTTTAACCATAGGAGTGGTTGAAGAATCTTGGTTAGAAGCCCTCTTTTTCAACCTTTCTTGACCTTGCTCATCGAACCTAGTCTCTTCATTTCCCTATTCTTTCTCTTAAGTTTGGACTCCTCAATTGATTGAGCATATACCATAAGACTAGAGATGTTCATGTCTTCATGAAGATTGTCGTCCGACATTCTTCCTCAACTAGGTCGGACACACCCATCACATATCTACTCATCTCATCCCTTGGCTTAGACACCAAAGATGGAGCATACTTAGACAAAAAAAGGTAAATTTCAAAGAATACACTTGAACATTCCTTGCCTAAGATTGATAAACTCCTCCAGTTTACCTTCCCTCTTTTCACGGGGAAAGAACCTACCAAGGAATGCTTCCTTTAACAGTTCCCAATCTATAGGACCCGCTCCTACCGGCATATTGCTCTTCCATTGAGTGAACCAAACTTGGGCAACATCCTTCAATTGATAAGCGGCAAGTTCCGATTTTTCTATAGAAGTCACCCCCATTGCATTCACTACCTTGTTCACCTCATCCACAAAATCTTAGGGATCCTCTCCCACCTTAGAACCTAGAAACACCAGAGGGTTCATCCTCCCAAAGTCCCTCAACCTAGAAGCCATAGTGCTCACAATAGGGTTCACATATGTCCAACACCCCTATTTGTTTAGACCATCACAGCTTGGGCTTGAGCCATCATCAAAAGAGCCGACCTAACTTCTTCATTGGACATGGCCGGGGGATCAACCATAACTTGATTGCCTTGAGGAACTTGGTTACCTTGAGGACCTTGGGGAGGAACTCCCTCATTCAAAATCTTTTTTTCCATCCTTCTTGCGTTCGCCTTTCTTTTATTCATATCTTATACACAATAGAAATGTTATGAAAATGACATTCATAGAGTTAAAACTCTAAGGCACGACTTAAAGAGTAATGAAAAAGTTAGGTTTCCTAACATCTTATTGCCTCTCATTCATAAATGTGTCACGATGCAAACTCATGAACAAGAGTCTACTCGATGTGGCTTGGGAGACATCTATCCTAAAAACCATCCCAAAATCTTGTTCTCTGATACCATATTTGTCATGACCCGAGCCTAAACCCCAGACGTGACATGGTGTACAAGACACCGAAAAGTCTCATACAAGCCTCATAGCATGTCATCACATAAGATAATAGAAATAGTACATAATTGAAAATTCTTTTTAATCCATACAATCGAAAACATCATTTAAAACAACTGAAGTCTACTTTTCTCACATGGTCCTCTAAAACATCTTGAATCAAAAGTAGGGCCCCGACCCTTTACAATAGAATTCTGACAAGTGTCTAGTTTAATGAAGAAATCAAATAACAATGTAGAATTTGTCCTTGAATCCATGACGACATACCACAAACTTGATGAATAATCAACTCAACCTTGAACTAGAATGGAATCAACTCAGTTGCCGAAACCTACACTTTGTAGAATAATAGAAGAAATATGGGTTAGCACATTTAATGTACTAAGTTTGATAGCCATGGAAAAATCATGCTTAAAATGAACATTTGGTTGAAAACCATGCATTATGCAAATTTTGAGAAACATTATGAACATAAGTATAAGAGGCATAAGATACGAACATAATCAACATATAAGTCATTTCATCACATTAGATCATTCACCCTAAGTAACCCTAAGCTATACTTGTGCAATTTATGAATAGCGTCCCATACCACTATCCACACTAAGTACCACTTTGAGGCCACCAAAGGTGAACTTACCATTCTTCCCTTCATCTTTAGACAATACCCATACATAAGAAGCATGAACATTTCATAATTCATGACAAGAAAAGTTACTCTTAATACAATCCAAGTAAATCATGCATCATTACATTAAGCATTTAAGTCAATATTCTTCATAAACTTACTTTTGAGAACCTTCATTCATTAGACATTAAGACATTGGAGAATCACACCATAGACTCTCAAAGCCTACTCGTGCAATGCATTGATTGCATCCCATACTACCACCCACACTTCATAGAACCTCTCAAGTAACTATAGCACGTATCTCACATGATGGGAATAAGCATTAACCAACATAGACCATGTGAGATTGACATGGAATCCAGTGTCATAACCCCACACTGTAAAGAGGTGGTCTACTTGCCTAAGGTAGGACTGGTAACATTTTAGCATAGGTGGATCCACTAGCTAATATCCTATGCGGGCACATAGTTATGGGATAATAAAGATGTTCATTTAAACCCAATCCTAACGTGGGGAGAGTTTCCATCTTACCATATCCATTCGGTGATTAACCTTCATTCCGATAGAGTAGTTCATTCACATTAACATTATTGTACTTTAGAAGAATTCCATTGGCCTATAGACCCAAGGTACATTATTACACATGAAAGGACCGCCATAAGCCTATCGATTCATGGCACATTATTAAGATAGATTATCAAATCCTCATGAAAGGAACTCCATAAGCTTATCGATTCAAGATTCATCATTACATTAGTTCATTGGCTCATTTAGGAAAGGAATGCCATAAGCCTATTGATTCAAGAGTAATCATTACATTAGTTCATTGGCTCATTATGAAAGGAATTCCATAAGCCTATAGATTCAAGACATAGCCTTAGAACATATTCATTAGTCATTTATGAAAGGAATTACATTGTCCTATAAATTCATATTCATTAAGTGAAGACACATTCATTACAGAAGAAGAGGATGCCTGCCAATTCAAGATACAACAATCCACATTACTCTCATTTATACAAAAAGAGACTGCCTAAGCCTACCAATTCAAGATGCAACATTACATTGAAGAAACCCTTGACATTCTATAATCATCATTCATGAGTGTTAATTTAGAATAATCTTTCAATAATAACACAATTACATTCTAAACATGATCATAATACTTTCATTGAGATCACATGCATATACTTCACATCATGATCATACATAAATCCTTCATAAAATTTCCCTCCAATGCTATGAATCAATCTTAACCCAAACATCTAGAATACTATATTAGATAAGGAGAACACCATGATTCAATAACTAATTCAATAAAGACATAAACAATTCAATATGATTTCATAATCATTCAACCCAAATCACAAACTCACAATTTAGTACTTTGGGGAAATCATGTGTTCATAGGGAAAAATTCATCTTAAAACAACATTTACTCATGAATTCAATCACAATTCATCATATATAAACCTTTGAAAACGTTTTGGAATTGAACCCATGCTTAGATTGAAACCCTAGCTTTTGGGGTGATTTTGGAAACTTGAAATCATCTTTTGAGAGAGCTCCTTGAATGAAACTTAATCAAGGATGAAGACTAACATACCTTTATGGAATAAAATCCACGAAAATTGGGTGGGAAAAGTGAAATCTTGATCTTGACACCTTGCCTACTTCTTCTCCAATGGTGGTTTCTAGAGAGAAAATTATTTGGAAGAGAAGTAGTTTCTAATTTGAGTGTTTGGGAATAATGAGTTGTAAAAGATTTTTAATACTTTTAAAAGCCTTAAATAACTCTAATAAATCAATATAAACCGTCCCCAACTCATAAATAATTAATTAGGATTTTACCAACCTACCCTTACCTTTGGCCTAATCTAGACATCAACACAGGGGTGATCTAAATCCCAGACCTACGGACCGTAGGTGGGCTCATCCCCATCCTGCAGGTCCGTGGTTTGGGGATGAAACTCACAATTTGGGGCCCTTGACCTACGGACCACCCCCACGAGGTGTGTATGGACCTACGGGACCTAGGTCCCCTCCGTAGGTCATGAAATGTTTGACAGCTTTTGGTTTTAGGCAGCTTTAGGGGTTAGACTTGAGGGTCCTCCTCAAGGACCCTTGGTTGGTCCTTGGGGAGTCGTACTTTAATGTTTAACCCCTCAACCTAAACTTGGGAACTAATTTTCCAACCTAAAACCCCATAACAAACTCAACAACACACTTGTTAGGCTCTAGTTTCACTCACTAGTTTTCCGGGTCGTTACATTATCTCCCTCTTAGGAACATTCGTCCTCGAATGACACTTTAAACACTTTTTGGGAAATAAATACTTAAGACTAGCATCCCATCATGCATGTAACATCATAATCAATTCACATATCATAGGAGGAAACATCAACTCCGCGCCAATAAGCTCAATGCAACACAAGGAAGTAGGAAGTACATCTACAAACTCACCATGCACAAAACATCAACATTTCTCATTTCATTGGAGGAATTACCTTCTCCAACTCAAATTATGCTTATCATAACATCATTAGGCACATTATGCAATTACTCTCAAAAGCATATTCAGGCGTGTTCAACAATTTACCTCATGAAGTATATAGGCAACTCATACTAAATGCACATCAACATGAGGAACATAATTCATAAAAACTCATTTTCTCATTTCAACATAAATTCATCAAGAACATTCATATCATAAGGGGACCATGGAAACACATAATCACACATGACTCAAAAACATGAAACAAGCTTCAAGAAACTCTTGGTCTCAAGCTTGAATAGGAATAGAAGGAAAAGAGATAAGGATATCGGAACTCTCAACAACCTTACTATTCAACATACTATCTCCCCCTTGGGAGTAAGCCCATACTAAGGCTAACAAGAAAATAACATAGGACCTCAATACATATTCACAACTATAAGGAACTATCAACATACCGGTGCCTCCATCCAGAAGATCTCCTTTGTCCTCTCCAGCCCGAAGTGCATAGAAACGACTATTCCTTGAAGCATAGGGATCCGGGCCATTAAGAGAAGTTTGTTTCGCCTCTCTCCCTTTGGCAATGAGAGTAGGGTAAATTTTCACATGGTGATCACTTTTTCCACAACCATAGCACCCATCCGTACCGGCTAGGCAATTCCCTTAGTGTTTCTTTCCACAATTAGTGCAAATAGGTTTAAGAAATGGAGACCCATAACCTTTCTCTTGGTTAACCCTAGGAGTGATTTAAGAATTTTGGTTAGAAGACCACTTTTTGTACCTTGGTTGACCTTGTTCATCGTACCTAGTTCTCTTCATCTCCCTATTCTTTCTTTTAAGTTTGGATTGCTTAATTGATTGAGCATATACCATAAACCTAGAGATGTTCATGTCTTCATGGAGCATTGTCGTATGACATTCTTCCTCAATTAGGTCGGACACACCCTTCACATATCTACTCATCTCATTCCTTGGGTTAGACACCAAAGATAGTGCATACTTAGACAATAGGGTAAATATCAAAGAATACTCTTGAACATTCATGTTACCTTGCCTAAAATTGATAAACTCGTCCACATTAGCTTCCCTCTTTTCACGGTGAAAGAACCTACCAAGGAATGCTTTATTGAACACTTCTGAATCTATAGGACCCGCTCCTATCGGCCTATTGCTCTTCCATTGAGTTAACCAAACTTGCGCAACATCCTTCAATTGATAAGTGGCAAGTTCCATTTTTTTTATAGAAGTCACCCCCATAACATTCACTACCCTACACACCTCATCCACAAATTCTTGGGGATACTCTCCCACCTTAGAACCTACAAACACTAGAGGGCTCGTCCTCACAAAGTCCCTCAACCTAGATGCCATAGTGCTCACAATAGGGTTCACATATGTCTTTACACCCCTATTGGCTTGGGTCGTCATAGCTTGGGCCTGAATAGTTATGGCTTGAGCCATCATCAAAAGAGCTGACCTAACTTCTTCATTGGACAAGGACGGGGGATTAACCGGAAATTAATTTCTTTGAGTAACTTGGTTACCTTGAGGACCTTGGGGAGGAACTCCCTCATTCTCAATCTCCTCTTCCATCCTTCTTGCATTCGCCTTTCTTGTATTCATATCCTATAAACAAAAGAGAAGGGTTACTAAAAGGACATTTATAGAGTTAAAACTATAAGGCACGACTTAAAGAGTAATGAAAGAAGTGAGGTTTCCTAACGTCTTATAGATCTCATTCATAAATGTGTTGCGATTCACACTCATTAACAATACTCTACTTGACGTGGCTTGTGAGATATCAATCCTAAAAACCATCCCAAAATCTTGTGCTCTGATACCATGTTTATCACGACCCGAGCCTACACCCCGGACGTGACGTGGAGTACAAGACTCCGAAAAGTCTCATACAAGCCTCATAACATGTCATAACATAAGATAATAGAAATAGTACATAATCTAAAACTCTTTTTAATCCAGCATTTACATTTAGTTTAGATTACGTTATTACTCAGTATGCCTTTTTTCGTTATGTATTTTTTTCAGCTATACTCTATATCATGTATGCTCAGTACATACCATATACTAACGCATACATTGCGCTACATCATGAAATGATGTAGGTTCATGTACTCAGCATCCAGATCATGCATAGATCAGTTCCCGATCTTCAGTTCAGCAGCTTCTGTGGTGAGTCCTTATACTACGAGGACAATAGACATGCTTTACACTTTAGTCTTTTTAAAATGCTAAAGTTACCTGGGGCATGTCCCAACAAATTTAGTCAGTAGAGGATTTTTTCAGACATAGCATTACATTCAACTTTAGTTTTGAGTTTGATCTTCCAGTTGTTATTAAACTCATAGTCTTTTATATATTCAGATTAGTATTGGGTATTCCCCACTTTAAGTTTATTATGGTTTTAAGGTTGCACATTGTATATTTTATTCAATAATCTTTTAGTATGCTAATGATATGACAGCTCAGGGTTAGCTTGGGGTCACTCGTGATCCTAGGTCCCGTGTTTACGTCAAGGGGTAGCCTCAGGGCATAACAAACTTTGTATCAAAGTATTAGTTTCAAGATTCCGTGAATGTCTGAAAAGTTGCACTAAGTAGAGTCCTTTTCATGGGTGTGAAGTGCACCACATCTAATGAGAGGGAGGCTATGAAGTGTTTTAAGAAAAAACGTCACTTTCTTTCTATTCTTATCATGCGTGGGTATGATCTCCTTATAGCAGTAACCTTAGGTGTTAGTCCAGAAACGCTTTCAGAAACCTTCTCAGTCTCTACTCCAGTTGGTGACCCAGTTATAGCTAGACAGGTATACAAAACTTGTCTTGTCACAGTCTCTCAGAAAGTCACCTCAGCAGATCTTGTAGAGTTAGAAATTGTAGATTTCGATGTCATTCTTGGCATGGATTGATTACATTCCTATTATGCCTTAGTCGATTGTAGAACTAGAATTGTTTGGTTTCAATTTCCAATAAGCCAGTCTTAGAATGGAAGAGTAGTAGCTCAGTGCCTATAGGTCAAATTATCTCTTACCTTAAGGCCAGAATGATGATGATCTCTAAAAGGTAGTGTAACACATGTTGTGGAAAAGGGGAAGGAATTAGCAAAAGATTTTCATTGGATTGCTCGCTTAGGAGTTAGTCTTACAGACATATCATATGGTTTTGTTATAATATGGAATATATCATAATATTTGTTGGGAGTGGATTTTAAGGGGAATCAAATAGTGATCCTATATTATTTCAATTAGAAGGTAGAGTTCATCAGTAGAAAGTAGAGGTTTTCTCCCAACGGGGAGATGGTCGCTTATGTGTTCCTAAGGTGGATGAGTAGGTGAAGCAGCCTTGATTGGGCAAAATTCGGTTTATGAAGCTATAGGAAAAAGTTCAGCTCGTTAGAAATAGACTTAAGAAAGAAGTCCAATGAGATGTAAGGAGAAGGAACTTAGAGTTTGGAAGAGATGATTGGGTTTTCTTGAAAGTATCACCTTGGAAAGGGGTGGTGAGATTTTACAATCTCGATGGAGTCGGTCCGTAGAGGTAGCTACTTGCGAAGCAGAAGCAGCCATGAAGGCCAAGTATCCTCACCTCTTTCTTTCTGATCCCGTTTAAGCTTGAGATAATGGTTTCCTCTCCAGTATCTTCGCTTAATCTTGCATAAATTCAGTCTTAGTACCTTGTTCGTTCATTTGTTCTTGTATCTTCAGCTTATTTGCATGATCTTGGAACCCAGTTCAGCCAGATATCAATTTCTAGTACTTAGTTGTAGGGATTGCAGCTTCTTCCCTCCATACGTAGCTAGTTTAGACTTCGTTTCAGGACGAATGTCCCTAAAGGGGAGATAATATAACACCTCGGATCTCTAAATGAAGAAAAATCCTAGTTTTAAGAAAACTGGTGTCACTACAGATGAAACCACCCACAGACTATAGGTGGGATCACGGACTGTTGGTGGGGTTCCGTCGTTAAGGCCCAAATCTTTATAGTCTTTGTTCTGACCCACGATCGATCAGTACGGTCCATGGTTAGACCTACGTACTGCAGGTCTAACTGTAGGTGAGAGTCAGCAGCCAGTTAGAGGGAAATTGTTGTTGGGTCAAGTTCAAATGGTCATAACATTTAGCACAAAAAGAATTAGGTGGGCAACGACTTACAAAACTATAGATAATTGAATCCTCTTTCCAACGCCACAAAGTTTGCTAAAATCCTATCTCCAAGTAAAAAGTTATGCTCATTTTAGTGAATCCTTGCCAGGCAGACTTGACCGACGACCACACCTACGGTTGGTAGGTCGACCTACGGCCAGTAGGTCCCTCTGTGGGTGGCCTTCCGCAACTTTTATGTTAGGGTTATTTAAGTCTTTTTCCCATGCATTGGGCACTTAAACTTCGTCATTTGATGCCTAAACTACGTCCTTTTACTCAGTTTATGCCTAATAACTTAGTTAGACATACCCAAAAACTTTATTCATCAAAAATCATCAAACCTTGGAGCAAAAATAAGGGGAAAAAGTCTACCAAACCTCCCAAGAACAAGCAGAAGTGTTGTTCAAAGTTCAGCCCCGAAATCCAAAGGATTTCTCCATAGAATTCGTCACCGTGTATGTGAGATATCACTAGTGGATTCCTTTCTTCCACTAGGTCCCTAGAATTCAGTCCAATTCTTGATTCCCTTTATCTTGTTAGACCTAGGGTTTCTAGAACTTTATATAATTGTTGCGATTTATATGTTATAGTGTTCTAAATCAGATTATCATGTCTTCGTAACATTGTTGCTTAGTTTCTTGCATGAACTTCAGAACCCTAGTTGTGTAGATTCTTTTATTTCATGAAATACACTTGTTAGGTCAGTCTAGAACATATATACATGCTCCAGTTAAGAATGTTTTATTGTCAGTATTTAAATGTTTCATTCTCATATTTGCATGTCAGAACATCGAGCTATCCAATAATTCAGTTATGTTATGGTATACCCATTCCAGTTGGGAGTAGGCTTAGACCGAGTTAGACTTGGTCATTGCATTTTGTTCAATCTGCAGTAAAATCCAGCATTTACATTCAGTTCAGACTATATTATTGCTCAGTATGCTTTGTTCAGTTATGTATTTTATTTTTCTATACTCTAAATCCTGCATTCCCAGTACATTCCAAGTGCTGACGCATATGACGCGCTATATCTTTCATGATGTAGGTTCAGGTACTTAGCATCTAGATCACGCATAGATCGGTTGCCGATCTTCAGTTCAACAGCTTCAGTGGTGAGTCCTCATACTTCGAGGACAATAGACATGCTTTACACTTTAGTATTTTTATTCAATTTATAGTTTTGCTATAGTTAGCTTGGGCATGTCCCAATAACTTTAGTCAGTAAAGGCTTTTTTCAGACATAGCATTTCATTCAGCTTTAGTTTTGAGTTTGATCTGTGAGTCGTTATTAAACTCATAGTCTATTATATATTCATATCAGTATTGGGTATTCCCCACTTTCAGTTAATTATTGTTTTAAGCTTTCGCATAGTATATGTTATTTAATAATCTTTTAGTATGCTTAAGATATGCCAGCTCATGGTTAACTTGGGGTCACTCGTGATCTTAGGTCCCGTGTGTACGTCCAGGGGGGTAGCCTCAGGGCATGACAATGAAAGTTTTAATCTAAAATGTGTTGTTTAAAACATTGATTAAGCTCTCTACAACAATTTTGACTTTGGAAAGCTTAATAGAGTTAGGTAAGACTCAATAATGAGGACTTGATGAAATTTACTATATGGAATTGAGCTAGGGATAGGATAATTTGAGTGGTTTAATATTAATGATATGAGCAAGGGATAGTATATCTACTCAAGCAATGTTTGGTGTTTTATTGGAAAGGATCTTGGAGTTCGAGAGAATCCAAAGGACATACACTTGATAGTTTAGGAGAATATCGAGTTTAGCGTAGACCAAATGCTATTCCTGTATCAATTGTTGTTGTTCTGTTAATATTTTCTTATTGCATATATAACCCATAGCTCTATGCACACACCCCTATATTTTAAACACATTTTTATATCTTCTTTGTGTTAATTCCCAATTTTCTTTAATAAAGTTTGATGAAATCTTAGTTGCTACATAAAACCACCAGCTTTATATATGTATATTTTAGAGAACTCAATTTTCTATCTAATTTAGTTGTGAAATCAATTAAAGAAGAATCCATATACCAATCCTTGTTGTTCAACCCTGACATCATAAGTTGGGTATTTGTTTTTCATATGACCTCCTTTGCCCTTAAATAAGAGATACATTTGAGAAATTATCAAACTTTTGTCATTGCCAGGAATTGTTAAATGATAACTTTTGCTGATTTCTAAATTCAAATTTGTGCTTATCTTTTTTCTTGTTACTTGTTTTTTTGTTTTTTCTTGTCAAAATTCGGGCAAAAAAAGCTAAGCAGATGATAGAAAAATTATTGGTCATGCAGGATTGACAAATGAATTCAGTGCCGATGAAGCACCCATAGAGTTCGGCATTGTAAAAGTAAATCTCCTACCACCAGAGGTAGGAGATGTCGTATTCCAAGTAATAAGTCCAATGCTTCTTTTGCTACAAATGAAGGGATTATTAGGCGATAAAGTTGTGGAGGGTTAATATAACATTTATAGAACTTTGTGGAAGAGCATCCGCCACCTTATTTGCCATACCGGGGAGATAGAGAACACTCATATCATAATCTTTAAATAACCCAAGCCACCTTGTTTGGATAAGATTTATATCCTTTTGGTTAAACACATATTGAAAACTCTTGTGATTGGTAAAAACATCAACATGAACACCAGACAAATAATGACTCCAAATCATTAAGGCAAAAACAATTGCCGCTAATTCGAGGTCATGGGTAGGATAATACTTCTCATGAATCTTAAGTAGCATTGAAGCATAGACAATAACTTTCCCATTTTGCATAAGCACACAACCTAGCCCAATTCTTGAGGCATATAATAAACCACAAAACCATCCGGCCCTTCCGGTAAAGTAAACACCGGAGAGGAAGTAAGTCTATCCTTTAATTCTTGAAAACTTTTTTCACAAGCTTCAGACCGTATGAACTTAGCTTTATTTTTGGTTTTTGGTGTCAAAGGAGAGGCAATCGTAGAAAACCCCTCAACAAACCTTTTATAGTAATCATTCAAACCCAAGAAACTCCTAATATCCGAAGGGGATAAAGGTCTAGGCCAACTCTTTACCGCATCTGTCTTAATAGGATCTACCTGAATACCCTTACTTGAAATAATGTTACCTAGAAACGCAACAGACCTTAGCCAAAACTCACATTTCCTAAACTTTGCAAAGAGTTGTTGTTCCTTAAGGATTTGCAACACAATCCTCAAATGATTGATATGATCATGGCCACAAGGTTTAAATGACAATAAAAATAGAGTCCCCATAAACTCCAAGGTTTTAACAAACAACTAACCAAACTAATGCGGAAGATCAACCCCTAGAACCTAAAAGTCATTGTACCACCAAAACTCTACTAATGACAAGTCTAAGAACAAGGGGTACAACCCCGAAACTAAACAAATACCTTAAATAAATAGTCTGAGTCCAAAAAGAATGGACTTAAAAAAAGAGAGATTAATGGCCTGAAAGAACTGGCTCACCTTTGAATCCGGTCACGATCAATAGTCACTTAGGTAAGGTCTATCAATTGCCGCTTGAAGATGCTCTGTACTCAACAAAGAACAAGCAAGTGCAGTATCAGTTCACAACTATAGTATACTGATAGGATCACGCGGCTATCCTAATAAGTGAAACACATGCAAGTAACCACAACATTATAAAGCAGGCATATACCAAACATATACAATATTAGTCATCTTTTCAGGATCAATGTAGCATTCCATGTTCTCAATAATACACATTGGTTATCAATTTAAAGCAACATACAATCTTCCAGTATCAATCATCATTAGATATGAACGCAATCATCATAAGTAGATATACAACACAATACAATGGTCCTCTCACAGAACCCAATTCAATGGTCCTCTCATGGGACCCACACCCAAACTGTTAGCATACTAGAACGTGGTACCCGATCCAATGTTTATGCCAGAACGTGTCAACCAATCCAATGCTTATGCCGGAATGTGGCAACAGATCCAATGTTGATGCCAGAACATCGCAACCGATCCCATGTTTATGCCGGAACGTGGCAACCAATCCAATCAACAAACCACAATCACAATCACAATGTATATTCTCACAATCAGACAACAAGAGGTGATTCATGGCATACATTTATTCCATTATCCTCATTTACTATTTGGGTGATCAATAATGCAACATTCGCATATATACATGCATTATAATGAGCAATTACAAACATATATCACATCAACATGAAATCACAACCATCACCTACCTCGAAACAAGCTTGAAGCCCTAAGAAACTTGATCCTTCCCTTTCCGGATTCGTTTTGCTTATTCTTGGTCTACAAATAATCAATATAATACGAGATTCAATAAACAATCATTAATTACCTGAATTACTAACAATTCTATGAACTCTAGATCATCTCAATCTCTCAATTAGGGTTGTTTCCACCATAGATTCTAGATCAAAACCCTCCCCCATCGATATTTACCCATTAGAATACATTCTACGAATCAAAAAATAGATTCGGGAGTTAACATCTTACCTTTAGCCTCAAGAATGGTGGAAAACTGTCACGAATCGCTTGGAATTCGTTCCTTGGCTCTAAAAACCAAAAAGTGCATACTAAAGATATTTTGGGGTTTATTTATGACCTTAAGTCGCGTCGAACCCGCCACATCGGTCCTCACCCGCTACAGTGGCCCCGCCTTGGCGGAAGAATTCCCGCCTCAACGGCTTGCACGGAACCAGTGAGCAAAATTAATAATTCCAAGACCTTATTTCACAACACACCTTCAACCAATGACACTTAGGAAATACCGTTCACGCCAAGATCAATTTTGGGAGTTCTACTCGCCCGAATTCAATTCCGTAAAGTCGTACGGGTTCCTTAACTTGTTAGCTATCTACTCATGTCAACAAAATCATAATTAAATCATAATATTGCTACCAGATTTCCCTAGATCTTACTGACTGAGATTTCGTCCAAATCTAAACTAGGCTAGGAATTCCCAAGTTACTACTCAAAAGTTTTCTGACCCCAATTCTTTCCCCAATGACTTTTCCCTAACGATAGAATCAGGTCGTTACAATAGATACCAATTTACCCATCACTCATCCCTGAGTGATCAACTAGGAAAAACTAGCTAAAGTAAGGGTTAAGTAGTACCGGAATCGATGAACAACTGGGAATATTTATCTCGAATGTCCTTAGCTTCCGGACATCGTGTTCACAAATTTCAACCAGTTATTCTTCATACAGAAGGTCTTGTTTAACAAAACTGAGTCTCACTTTATGATATAATCTCCGTCCCCAAATCAACCAATTGAATACCTACACATCCCTCCATACAATGCTTCAATGAAGTCGTCACAATACTCGAGTGATAATTATTGTTGTATATACGCTTAACTAACAACAAAGCTATTCCCAATAACCACCAAAGTTGATTTTACACATGTCTGCAACATGTTATCAAGGATTCTGACACAAACATTAGGACGAATCCTTTCTCACATAACCATGATAATCTAAATCAATACCCGCTACAATTAGAGGTGGACATGGACCAACCAACACACACTCATAATATTGAAACACTCATAGATTTTATCAACATCTCCTTCTCACGACATAAATTTCCACGAGCTTGAGTTATAAAAAATTGATCTTTAGACATCAGATACTTATCGAGGAATATGTCCAAGCATACAAACCCTCCAACAACCCAATCGAAATATTAGATTTAGTAATTGTAGATTACCTCTTAAGAATAGTGGAATTGGACCCAATGATCCCCACATTCTACCACACCTAAATGATACATGACCTCGACGACTTAATGAATATTTAAGATTGTCGAACAACCATAAATACGCATGGTAGCTCTTCTATAAACTCTCATAATCAAGGTTGTACATGTAAAACCACTGAAATGCATTAACAACTCCAAGACAACACCACATAAGTAATTTGAAATAACCACGTCTTTCCAAATCATGCCACTCAACCAAGAGAACATCGCAAGATCGGTACACCTGATCCACCACTGGAGATCTTCCCACAAAAGTGAAAACACACATAAGAATAGCTAATGCATCACACTCACAACCATGTAGAAAATGAAATAAATGAGCACATAAGAATTTATCGAATAACACAAAAGGTTTTCCTCTGAAGAGTCGATACCAGTCATTTCCATTCAGTTGACTCTACATACTCTTCACATCGTTCCACTGAAGTCCACACTTTCAATACTAACAACCATCATGAACACTCCGACCATTTACCTTACTAAACCAACACTTTTTTAAAATGAAAACCTTTCTTAGGTAATTTAACAATCAACAATAATCAACTTTACGACTCAACCCAGGTGTAAGTTCTTTCAAATACCTAATGCCTGATACAATTGATCATTCCTCACCTTGCAAATTCATACCTCGACAAAATATATTATCTATCAACATTAGCTTATACCTCAAAGATTTTTATGAATTCATGGATCTTCTCTTATCATGGATCACATCTCCATCTATCTCACATATTTTTCGCTAACAATTCAATCGTAATCATTACTAAACTCAAAACAAAACAAAAACACTTATCATCACATTCGAGCTACTGTCTGTTCACTCCTTTCTCAAGTGTTTTTTTAATAGTTTATAACCAATCTGATCGACTTGTGACACTATTACCATAGTCACAGCAAAATGAATGAAATTACACATATCTGAACCCAATTATCTACCCCTCTGAAGATACCTCTTTAGCCTTTGCAATCAATAAAATATTCTTGCTCTCACCTCTCTCTAAAGGTTGTACTTCATTAAACTATTTTTCCTTCATTATGACTCTAGCTCTTTTAAATTCTATTCGAGTGATGTCCCACCATCTCTTAAAATTTTCCATACAACCATGTTTTTCACCAATTATTAGAAAATTGAAAATTGCAACCTTAGTACTCCCAAGTCATAATTACTATACAAAATTTGCTTAACTAACAATCTTATTATATAGTTGCATTCCATCACAATCCATCACAAACTCATACTACGATTACCTTCACCCAAGTATACTCATTGGGACTTTCTTTATCCATAAGCTTGTCATTCTGGTATTAATCCACTCCCTTACGGATTAAGATAAAATCATCATTCCTCATACTACCCTACTTCTTCTTAACAAACAAGACAGGAGCACCCCACTTGGAAACACTTAGAAGCTCTCGGATTGAGCCTTAAGCTCTCTTAATTCTTCTTGATCCATACGATACAGTGGGATGGAAATAGGGCAAGTGTCAGTTTCTGAGTCAATGCAGAAATCTATATCTCTATATGGAGGCATACCAGGCAAATCCATAGGAAAAACTTCCTTAAAAATCATATACCACAAGAATAGATTCAATAGAGGGAGACTCAACCTCAACACCCCAATTATGAACCAAATAAGCCAAACAACTCTGCCCTACCATTTTCCTAGCACGAATGGAGTAGCTAGCTTAGGCTTGTACACCCCTTCCCACTCTAATCTTTCCCTAACGGGGATCTCTAGAGTTACCGACTTAGTAGTATAATTAAGCCTGGTATAATAAAGGGGACAAACAAGTCACACCTAAGATTATATCAAGTCGGTCATATCCAGCATAACCAAATCAACCCAAGTTTGAAAATCCCTAAACACAACAAGACAAACACGATATACAAAGGTGACTATGACTGACTCTTCAACTGGGGTAGAAACATGGATGGGGGCATCAAGTATATCACAAACCACATCAAATCCCTACGCAATTGAACTAACACGTATGAATAAGTAGAACCCAGATCACATAAAACAATAGCCATCCGGGCACAAACAAGAGTAGCACTAGTGACCACTGCATAACACACCTCAAACTCAGTCTTGCTTGAAAAAGCATATAACTAAGCCTTGTCGTGTTGATAGGCAACCTCCTCACCTGGCTGCACTACTCCTCTACCTGCAGTACCATTTCCCCGGCTTCCACGGCCTCGCTGATTTCCTTCTCATATGCCCATGTTCTCCACAATTGTAACATACTTTATAACTTATATTCGATTGTTGAACACTGAATTAGATCGTTAGGGTTGTTTGGGTACGATTTAGGGTTCATAATTGTGACTATGGGAAAATAGATGAGACATGGCTGAGATTTTTTCTCGCCCTGTCCCGCTCTGGCGGTCTCACCGTGGTGGGAAATTCCCACCCCAGCGGCCCTGACGGAAACAGAACCCATGCCAACAATTTCTGGGGTTCCTCTATTTTCTATAATTCCCCTAGATTTCCCAGCTATAACTAGGCATTTAAGAAAATCCCTTTAGCTAGGACAATCATTGTCTACCCCCCAGTCAACCCAATGAAGTACGCACTTTAGAATCCTTTTACATCGTTTCAACACTACCACACATATATCCCCAGGATACACCCACACTCTCACACGGTTATCAGTTGGTCACAACATACGTCCAGATTTCTGGCTTACAAACCACATCGTAATTTATCTAGATCCTCGTACCTAATTTGGTGATGACGTTCTTTTTACAACAAGTTTCACGACACTCAAGTAGTTACAATTTGCAGACAAATCCAAATTCTTTAATTATTTCATTCCATAGACGATCATTACTGATCATCTATGCCTTATACGGCCCCTAAGGCCAGCTACCAATTGGATACTTCTCAGTTCCAATTAACTTGCTTGTGTCCCTTCAGCCGGGACTACAACGTCTAGTTCACTTCGTTGAGATACAAATTGGAATCGAGAGATACCAATTCGACTCCACTCATACCTCAAGAGACAATAGTAGCTAGTGAGACCGACAAAACTGCTAATTTCAATCATAGAACATGGTCGAACCCAATTCTTAACTGCCTTAACCTTTAACTGATGGTAACCAGACCTTAAATCAATCTTAGAGAAAACTGATGCACCTTGCAATTGGTCAAAAAGGTCATCTATCTGAGGCAATGGATACTTGTTTTGAATGGTGACCCTATTCAACTTTTGGTAGTCTATACACATCCTCTCTTGCTAGTGATGGTGTTACCATTGTTGTTGCTCTAGCTCGGACCATAGAGTGATGGAGGAAAGATACCAATTTGTATCACCGAGATACCAATTGAAGTCAAGTCATAGCACGAAGGAGTAGAAAGACATGAGTTTTTCCTAAAGTTCTATAGCCACTCGAATAAAAGTACGCACGTCATCGTACCATTCCATAAGACTCTACTAGACTCATTTTGGTACATTGAGATTAATGAACCTAGGGCTCTGATACCAACTTTGTCACGACCCAGACCGTCGTGATTGACACCCATACTAACCCTCTGGTGGGAGTACCATTACTACAACCCAACCAAACAAATTTTATGAAAACTAAGACATTTAAAGATACGGAAGCATGTTTAAATGACAATAAAAAAGGAGTCCCCATAAACTCCAAGGTTTTAACAAACAACTAATCAAACTAATGCGGAAGAACAACCCCTAAAGCCTAAAAGCCAATATACCAAAACTCTACTAACGACAAGTCTAAGAACAAGGGGTACAACCCTAAAACTAGACAAACACATTAAACAAATAGTCTGAGTCTGAATAGAATGGACTTAAACAAGAGAGATCCATGGCATCCTGAAAGAACTGGCTCACTCTTGAATCTAGTCACGATCAATAGTCACTTAGCTGAGGTCTATCAATAGCCACCTGAAGATGCCCTATACTCAACAAAGAACAAGCAAATGCAGTATCAGTAGACAACCACAGTGTACTGGTAGGATCACGCGGCTATCCTAATAAGTAAAACACATGCAAGTAACCACAACATTATAAAACAGGCATATACCAAACATATACATAATAGTCATCTTTTCAGGATCAATGTAGCATTCCACGTTCTCAATAATACACATTGGTTATCAATTTAGAGAAACATATAGTTTTCCAATATCAATCATCATTAGATATGAACGCAATCATCATAAGTAGATATACAACACAATACAATGGTCCTCTCACAGAACCCAATTCAATGGTCCTCTCATGGGATCCACACCCAAACTGTTAGCATACTAGAACGTGGTACCCGATCCAATGTTTATGCCAGAACGTGTCAACCAATCCAATGCTTATGCCGGAATGTGGCAACAGATCCAATGTTGATGCCAGAACATCGCAACCGATCCCATGTTTATGCAGGAACATGGCAACCGATCCAATCAACAAACCATAATCACAATCACAATGTATATTCTCACAATCATACAATAAGAGGTGATTCATGGCATACAACTAATCCATTATCCTCATTTATGATTAGAGTGATGAAAAATGAAAAATTCGCATACATACATGTATTATAATGAGAAATTACAAACATATATCTCACCAAACATAAAATCACAACCATCACCTACCTCGAAACAAGCTTGAAACCCTAAGAAACTTGATCCTTCCCTTTCTGGATTCGTTCCGCTTGTTCTTGGTCTACAAATAATCAATATAATACGGGAATCAATAAACAATCACTAATTACCCGAATTACTAAAAATTCTATGAACCCTAGATCAAACCCATGATCTCAATCTTCCAATTAGGGTTGTTTCCACCATAGATTATAGATCAAAACCCTCCCCAATTAATATGTACCCATTAAATTACGTTCTATGGATTGAAAAATGGATTCAAGGAGTTAAAATCTTACCTTTAGCCTAAAAAATGGTGGAAAACTGTGAAGAATCGCCTGAGGTTCGTTCCTTAGCTCTAAAAACTGAAAAGTGCAAAATAAAGATGTTTTGGGGTTTATTTACGACCTTAAGTCGCGTCGAACCCGCTATAGAGGCCCCGCAGTGGTGGCAGAAATCCCACCCAAGTGACCTGCACGGAACCAGTGAGCAAAATTGTTAACTCCAAGACCCCATTTCACAACACACCTTCAACCAACAACACTCAGAAAATACCATTCACTCCAAGATCAATTTTGGGAGCTCTACTCGCCCGTATTCAATTTCGTAAAGTAGTACGGGTTCCTTAACCCATAACCTATCTACTCATGTCAACAAAATCATAATTAAATCATCACATTGCTACCATATTTACCTAGACCTTACTGACTCAAATTTCGTCTAAATCTGGACTAGGCTAAGAATTCCCAAGTTACTACTCAAAAATTTTCTGACCCCAATTCTTTCCCCAATGGCTTTTCCCTAACGACGGGATCATGTCATTAGAAAATGCGGAGAGGGTTGTTCTAAGAGAATACTTGTCTCGCTTTCTATTTTCTACTATTCTATGAGATACGAGATACTTGTGTCTCTCTTTGTTTTTTTTAGTTACTTTTATCCAGTAAAAACCCTCACTTTCTATGAGATAATTATAAAGCAATAAACTAAAGAGAATTTTTTTTATGGAGCTATCTTAGGTAAAGTTATCAGGTAATATTAACGGTAAGAAACTTTAATTCTTAAGTTATAAATTTGAGTGTATTAAAGAAGTTGTAAAAAAATCTGATAAGGTATAAGTAAAAAGGAAGTGATACATTTACAGTTTAAAATTTGAGTAATATTTTGCACGATTTTCATATTTATCATATTTGCATGTTTGTGTAATAAGTACAATAAAACACTTCTAAATTCTACGAGAATGCTACAAATGATAGTTTTGAGTCGTTGCTGGTGTGATCCCAATTTCGCTATTAGTGAGTTCATAGGCATAGGGAATCCTTTTCAGTTTAGGCAGATTATTGGCCCACCCATTCATGAGTTCAACCCATTTTATCAAACCCATTTCAATTCATTAAAAGTTATTGGCTCATGAGAAATCTTGTCAATTTATTTTTTCAATTTGATATATTAAATATAGTTATAATAAATAAAAAATCTATTAGGTACTAAATTATTTTAAAAGATCAAACAAAACAATTAAGCTTAAAAAAATTGGGTTGGATTGAATCTTGACATGTTATATAACTTACTATCTAACCCATTTTGACCAAACCTATTTTCACCGAAGCAAATTTGGGTTGGTTTGGATGTTGACCCAATTTTTATCATAACTCATTATAACCCGTCCGAATTTGATCCAACCTTCCCAATTATCATCTCAAAATAGGTTTCAGTGGATAAGAACAAACTTATCGAATATTACTCTAGGTTATACTAGTGTTATTTTATGTGAATGGGAATTGATTAAATCCACTTAAATTGTAAAACATAAATTGAATGTACTATAACTAATAAGAAGACAAAAAAATCTAAACATTCATCATCGCATGTAGCATACATATTATGCAATTTACTTAAAATTCTAAGGTTGTTCCAACCTAAAACTTAATAAGAAAATATTTTAAGGCAAATCTTATCTAATAGAAGTGGAAAAAATGACTTCTAATGAGGACGGTGTCCCATAGTAAATGTGGTAAGATGTGTATAGTCATTACCCTTTTCTTTTGGTATGCGGGAGAAGTGTTATTTGCATCTAGTATGTTAAAGTGATGAATTGAACAATGCATTAGAAAATACACTATTCCTATGTAAGTTAGAGGTTTGTAGACAAACTCTGGAGTCTAAAAAGTTCAAGTAGAGTAGTACCAACAAAAAACAAATTAAGTGCAAATTGAGTGTTCAGTTTGATTAAGAAGATGTTAAAGTGAAGCTTGCCACACAAACGATTTTGAAGATAATATATTTTATGTATCTTGGGTCTCTACTCGTGGATAGTGGGGACATCGATGATGATGTCACACATCGCATTGTGTCGGCATAAATTAAATGGAGGGTTGGTTTTGAGCTTTTGTGTGATAAGAAGGTACAACCTAAACTTAAAGGTATGTTTTACAAAATTGTGGTTAGAACGTCCTTGTTACATGTAATGGAGTGCTGGCCAATCAAGAACTCATATGTTCAACGGTTGCATGTTGCGGAGAAGAGGATGTTGAGATGGATGTGTTGTCATACTAGCTGCAAAATGATTAAGAATGAGGTTATTTTAAAGATTATAGGAGTTACCTCTGTGGTAAAAAATATGAGCAAAATGATATTGAGATTGCTCGGACATGTGCAAAGAAGATGCATTGATGCCCTATTAAAGAGGCGCGAGAGTCTGGTTGGAGGGTTTACAGAAGGAGTAGAGGTTGACCGAAGAAGTATTGGGGAAAGTTGATTAGATAATACATGGTGAAGTTATATTAGGGTGGACATGAATTTAGATAGGAAAGAGTGGAAGTCGCATATTGGGGTAGTAGGTTAGCAGGGGTAAACTACATTTATGTGCTTATATTTAGCTTTGTTAGTTCATGTTGTAGTACTAGTCATATCCTTGTAGATCTTGCCTTATGTTGTGCATTTTGATTCGATTACCACACTATTTTGTTGTCGTTATTGTTTTTTTCTTTCTTATAGACTTTACATTGTTTTTCTTATTAATGTCTATGTTTTCATTATTATTTTTTCTTCCTTTACATGAGTTTTATGTACTTTAGCGGAGGAACTTTTGGAAACACTATCTCTACCTTTTAAAGGTAGTTGTAAGGTATGTGTATACTATATCATCCTCTCATCCCACTTATTAAAATTTTACTGGGTATGACATTATTGCTATTGTTGTATATGTATCATTTTATATGATAACTATTTATTAGGATATGCATGCAAATTTAGTTGATCAAACAATAACATTAGTATTTTTTTTTTGTTATGTATAGTTGATGAGTCGGGGATTTTGACCCATTTAGGGCTTTATTTTCATATATTTATTGTCCTCAATGCCTAATTCATGCTCTAAATTGATGTTAAAGTGTTGATTTTCATCAATGAAGGAAAAAGAGCAAGGCAAGGATATTACCGAGCAAAAAGGAGTGAAAAAGTTAAAGAACGAGATCAAAACGTGGCGAAGATGATAACCCAAATGCATTTGCTGTCAAAACATGTCATGGGCAGTGGTTCTAAAGCTGTGAATACGGTTGGAGTTAGTGGGGTAAACCCTGATGATGGGCTTTGTCGAATGAGGAGGTGCATTTTCTGGCAAATCAAGAAGGCGGTTTCCGTCCAAACTACCCAAGGCTGGAATAGAGAGTGTGATGATGGTTGTAGAGACCGTGATAGGGAATGGCATAACTGTGGAACTAAATGGAAGGAGCGAGAAGTGGAGAGAGAAATGTACCTCTTCATGAGCGTCAAAAACAAAAAAGAACAAAGGAATGATGCTGAAAATTTATGCACATAGGATATGCTTGCACATATTTTTAACAAAGTGGAAGGGTCAGACAAAGGGCTAAATGAAATTAAGGAAGACGTCTCAACTCTAAATCAGACGGTTACTTTTCATTCGGTGTCCATTAAGCAGCTGGAAACACAAATGGGTCAAATCTCGACTCATTTGAATCCAAGACCAAAATGAGGATTACCGAGTGACACCATGGCCAACCCTAAGAATAAACCTTGAATGGGTATTTTCATCATACCACGACGTTAAATCGGACGCTTCTTGGGAGGCAACCCAAGCTTTTATGCTTTTTATACTGTGTTTGAATAACGGGTTCTGAATATGCGGTTGAAAATTTGGGAAGAGGAACAATTAGGTGAGCCCAAGTACCAGTCGGTGACTCACCGAACAGGTTCGCGAGCCCAATAAGGATTGTCGTTTAAACAATCTAGCTAGCTAGAGGTTCTGTAAACCTCGATGGTCCAACGAACCATTCGGCGCATCATCGAATAGGTTAGTGACGTAAGTTACCTTGCCAACCAGCGCGTGAACTGAAGGGTCAAAAAAGGGGCTGAACCATTTTAAATTCAAAAACCTCCCTTATTTCATATTCTTTGAATTTAATACTTTCACAACCGCATTTTGTATTTTCGTACTTGTTATTATTGCATTTCTATGTCAGATCAATTGCTCGGGGGTGGACTTTTGGTGCATTTTAGTTTGATTTCTTCAGCCTAGCACTTGTCTACTCAATTTCAAGGTTGGTTATCCGAGCCCCGTCATTAAATAGTGGTTACTTCAAATGTGTGATTGTTTACTTGTCGTTGTATGTGAGTTCAATCGATTGTTGAATGCTTATTGGTGATGAATGACCGTATCGTGTGTCCTTTCGTATTTTTTTGGCTATATTTATGAAATCCCTTATGTTTGCATGAAAAAATTATTGAGTTGTGTTGATTTTATTGTTGGGTCTAATGTGGGTTAAGTCAGAGTAACCTTGTTGTGTCGATCATCTGATTTTGCCTAATTATAGAGCGGGTGATGTTATTCTTAGGGGTAAAAGACGTCGATTGGCCAATTTTGGCCAAATCGGGGGAAGTCTGAGTACCCTGAGGTAATGGGTAGTAAGAGTCTGGGCTTAATTGCGTAAAGTAGGTGTTTAATTTTGATTTCATATGTTGCAGGTTAGAAATGGAAGGTGAGGGTCAAAATTTGGGACGTTGGACTGTTCGGCGAGCTGGGTTGATCTCGTCGAGTGGTTCGGTAGTTCATCAAATGAACCACTGATCGCCTTTTTACCCTTTAAAATTATGAAATTCATTCTGTAACAATTGGCGATATGCCTGAGCTCGACGAGTTCACTCGGTGACTCGTTGAATTACCCGTCAGTTCACCCTTTTGCGCCCCAATATTTTTAGAAAGTGTTATGTAATATTCGATGATCTACTACCAGTTCGCCGAATGTAGTCGGCAATCCGATGAAAGGACCTGGACATCGCTGACCTAGGTTGATTTCTAGAACTTTTTAGTTTGGAACATTGGGCGAGCCCGATTTGACTCGCCGAATGTCTTAGGCGACTCGCCGAGTAGTTCGGCGATATTTCCTGCACAATTACTCAATTTTGAATTTTTTCAAATTAAGTTTAACGTATTTTGTTTTGTTGTGAAGGAATGGCTAACACAAGGTAGCCGGAAGAAATCAACCACCATGTAAGCGTGTTAGGGCATTATGATAAATGTGGAGGCTGCACCCTTCCAGACCACGGAGGCCGAGAAAGTCCCTCTAAAAAGGGGAAAGGGCAAAGGAAAAGGTTCTGTGATGCCAACGCCAGTAGAGGAGAGCTCCCATAGTGAGGGCATCTATGCCAGTCACCTCACCACATTTGAGTCCGATGGTAAGGGAAACTCAGGAGATAGATCTCTGATCTCTATTTCTGAGCTGCAAGATGATCACACTCTCCAGACTATGAGAGCAAAGCTGCGCTCCAAATCTATGCATGATCCAGCTAGGATCCCAGTCACACCTACTCCTCCACCACCTCAAGCTAAGATTGTTGAGAAGGTTCCTCTGGTACAACCAGCTCAGGAAGCCCCACCCCGGTCAGTAAATAGATTGATGGCCGAGGGTTTAAAGACCATATTAGAAGACAAGCGATTGTCTACAGATGGGGTTATCGACTGGTAGCCCTAGGTGCGGAACACTATCAAGTTCTAATTGTTTGAGATCTTCTCAAAGCCCCGAGGCTCCTATTATCCTACTTGGATCTGGGAATTCTACGCTGAGTATGGAAAGTTGGTAACGAAAGAGAATAAGAAGGACAACTCATTTAATCAGGTTGATCATGTGGTTGTTAGAGGCCGGAAGGTGAAATGAAGCAGCACTGACATCAATGAGGTGTTTGGTTGTCTGACAAATGTGGTCCACTATTATGTGGATAAAATATAAAAGAACACCCTTGATGACTTGAAGGGTTGGTTAGCATAACTGATTTCTGACAACACACCGAGGTTGATAGAGGCCAGTGTCCCTATTGAGAATAAGGACCTGAACGTGGCTGCTAGGTTTTGGTTTGGGGTTCATCAACAGCACACCGATGCCATCGCAGAATGAGTCCATACTCTGGCATCCGAAGGCTTCTTATTTGGGCTGTATCATGGATCGGGATAGGCTTAATCTAGGTCTAATCATCGAGCAAGAGATGTCCATGAGGGCCAAGCAGAGTCAGACCTCTCTCCCATTTTCAGTCCTGATTACGTTGTTGTGCAGGCATGCCAAGGTTTCGTTGATTGCACAGACAGATGTGAAAGTGACTCCCACTTCTTCTAATGACATTCGGAGGATAGAAGTCGAGTACATGAGGGACAAGGCAGAGAGGAGGAGAATTTCACCAGTGGATACATCCCCGATAGTTAAAGTGGAGATGTTACCGATGGAGGCAATCATGCCTACTCAGGTCAGTGAGCCTGCAGGTACCCCTGATACTTCCATTTCTTCCCCTTCTAGTTCTACTACTACTCCCCCTACTGATTCTGGTGCTTTTTCTTGTCGATCACCCAGACGATTTTATACAAGATGGGCCATCTAGCCAAATTTGCTGATGTTCATGCGTCTTGGGTAGAGGTTGTGGTTCCCGAGATGATTGAGAGAGCGATTATTGCATCCCTAGCCCCGATCAGGGCTTAGTTGAGGGAACATCAAGAGAGTATCGATGCCTACGTCCTGACACTAGACGCCCTCACTGTGAGAGTGGAGGCTTGTTAGCAGGGACATGGGTGCCCATAAGGATGTGACGGCCTTGAAGGCTGATATTGTTGGGTTGCGCTGAGATATGGATGAGCTGAAATCCATTAATCTATCGACACTATTTGGCATAAATACCCTACCTGAGGTTTCGAGTACAGAGTTCCCGACCATTTCTAATATTCATCTGGCCACTACACCCAGAGATGTTACTAGGGATGATACGAATGCTGAGTCTGAGGCCGAGATTGATGAGCAGGAGGTGGGTGTTTGAGAGGCAGTTGTTTATGATGATCTAGAAGATCTCGAGGGGGCCATAGTTTAGACGTCGGTAGTGTTATATTTGAGCAACACATTGATGGTAGGCTACTGTGGTACCAAGGATGATGTTACAGCGAGCACCGATGCCCAACCTAATGTAGTTACTGATATGCAGAGTTCACCACCTGCGTAGCCTGATAGGGTGCTTTTGCCACTTTTCAGTTTTTCAGTTTATACATGTTTCTTTCTTTCATATATGAGGAGAATTGCTTATTTTGTTTGGCGGGGTGAGGTATTTCCACCTATTTTGCTTCTTTTTTTTTTATGGATTTGATTATTGTTATTTATCTTTTGTGTTTGTGAATTTTGGGTCTGGTGGTATATATTGGTTTTTGATCCATTAGTCTTAATTTTTGAGTCTTTGGTTTGAATGTTATTATTGGTTTTGCCACCTCTTGATGCTTGTAAATATGGTTTCTCTCTTGTAATTTTGAGTGTCGGTTGTGATCAATACCGGTGACTTGAATAATGCTCTTGATTGAACGATATGTGTGTGTAAATCTAATGAGGCAAATTTGAGTTGCATAAGTAATGTATGAACTATTAGCATCTCATTGTGACTGCCCGGTTGTTGAGATGAATCTTGTGATGATTATTGCACACTAGGTGAAAGTGTAGAGTTTTGTTTGATAATTGTGTTGATTGTCGTGTGTGGTGAGGTTGTCTTGAAATGTGTGGTTGATAAGACTTAGAACTTGCCCCGTTTTTTTAATCAACTAATGTAAGCGAATGATATAGATGATATTGGGCACCATTTGTGGAGAATGAACCATAATTTCCATTATACCTCTTCGTGACCACATTGTGAAAGCGTGAACCTTTCTTGGCACCGTTTGAGCCTATCCTTTTCTTTGAATGAAACTTTAACTCTTTTGACCTCTTTCTTTCAACATAATACCATCATGGAGCATAAGTTAGTGTGAATAGATAACTTAGGCCAAAAGCCTAAGTTGGGGGTGTGGTGAAAAAAGAGGATAGTCAAGAAATCTGAGAATTTCACCCTTGAAGGATCAGGTTAAAAAGATGGAACCCCTCCTTATTAAAAAAACAAGTGAAAAAGTGCAAAAAGTGAAAGAAGAAGAAGATCAAAAAAAAAGAGTGTTGAAATAAAGTGTGTGCATTGAGCAAAGAGAATGGGGTATCCAATGAATTATGTTTAAAAAGACATAGTGTGGATTGTGAACATTGCAAAGAGTGAGAGAAAAATGAAAAAGAATTAAGTGAAGACCATGTTTCATGTAGGTAGAAGTAACTTAACCAAAGATTATCATGCCTTTACCCTCAGCCCCACTACAAACCTTGGAAGACCTTTGTGATGTTTATTGAGTTTAGCATCGTGTTGATTGGAAAATACGGGCTAGCCTATGGGAAAGACCATGCATGTGTTTATCCCTGAGAGGGCGAGAGTTGTTTTTTATTCCAAAATTCTAAAATGGTGATTCTTGTGTGAGTATGGAGTCATTCTTGTCGTGAGGGCATTTGAACCTCTTGTGTGCATTCATGTTCAGTCTTGAGTAGCACTATTTGTAGACATCCTTGTTGAACTGATTGATCTTGTGGTTTACTTGAGGACAAGCAAAAGTTTAAGTTTGGGGTATTGTTGAGACAGGGATTTCGACTCATTTAGGGCTTTATTTTAATAGATTTATTTTCCTCAATTCCTAATTCATGCTCTAAATTGATGTTAAAGTGTTGATTTGCAGCAATGAAGGAAATGAGCACGACAAAGACCTTACCGGGAAAAAAAAAGTAAAAAAGTTGAAGAATTGAAGAATTGAAGAAGGGCAATCCTGGTGATCGCCAAGACCACTCAGCGAACTGCCGAGTTGTCCTTACGCTCGCCAAACGTTACAACATGCCAGCCTTGAGGAAGTGCCACCTTGGTGATTGAAAAGACACTCGGTGAACCGCCGAGTGGATCGACAACAATGTTCCAGATTGCCTAAAGTTACAAAAGTCCAATGGTTCAGAGGCAAGTCAAGAAGGTGATGAAGGGAGACACTTGGCGCATCATCAACTTGGTCAGCGATGGATGATTTACTCTGCCGATCAGTCCACAATATGAAAATTGGGAAGAGTATAAATGCAAAATTTTAGAAAGATTTGAGGCGTGCTTCCCAGAGTTCTGATAGTCCGTAATTCGGAACAACTGTTTTGAGTGTTTGAGAGTTTTTACTTCGAATATTTGATCCCAAACACTATTCTTGGAGTTTTTAGTAGAAAATTCAAGTGGATTTTGATTTTTTGTTGATTTGAAGCATTGTAAAGACTGGGAATTCATTAATCAGCTCATGGAAAACATAGTTGGTAATAGCTTCTTACTTTATATAATGTGTGGCTAAAACCCCCATTCTTGGGGGTTTGATTGTGTAATTAATTGCCTCAATTAGCCTATGGGTGTTATTTATTACTAATTTAATTGTTGTATTGAAGTGGGTTTGATTGATAGATGTGTTTTTATCCATGAATTGTAATTGCAAATACAATTCTAACTTAGTATTATGGGCTTGGTACAGAGGAGATGAAGTACCCCCATCCTCACCAGTTCCATTGGTACCTGAGGAAGCTAGGGACACAAAACCTCCAGTACCTATTGTTCCTCTACCAGAGACTGGGGAGTAGGGAATGAGGGAGGCAGTTCAGTTGCTGACTATGATGGTTTCTATTCATGAGCGACAATTTGAGTAAGGAATAGATCCTCGGAGAGTCCGGTCAGGAAGTTCGAAGGTACGAGAGTTTCTTCATTTATCCCCTCCGTTATTTATGTGATCTAGTCCTACAGAGGATCCCCTGGCTTTTATATACCGTATATATAGAGTATTGATGGTGATGCATGCCTCCATCACAAAGGCTGTAGAGTTGTCTTCTTTTCGGCTACGTGATGTAGCCATCCTTTGGGTGAGGCCTGGGAGAGATCTAGAGGATCTGATGCTCCGCCAGCAGAGTGGGAGGACTTCTCTGAGGTATTCCTTGCCCACTATTTGCCATGGGAAGTTCGAGAGGCCCCCCTTGACCAATTTATCAATCTGAAGAGTGTGAGGGATTATAGCCACAAGTTTAATTCTTTGGCGAGATATGCACAAGATATTGTACGTACCATGAGAGCCAGAGTTCATCGTTATGTTGATGGTTTGGCAGATCATCTGATCAAAGCTTTCAGGGTAGAATCCCTATCGGATGATATAGATATTTCCCACATACAAGCTTTCACTCAGACTACAGAGGAGATTTCTCGACGCATTCGTGATACCCGTAGGGATAGGGAGCAGAGTAAGAGGGATCATACTATGGGGTCTTATAGGGAGCCACATGCTGAATTTAGGCCTCCATTCCATCAATATCCACCTCGGCCAGAGAGTAGTGTCTCACCACAGGTGTAGGGACTGCAGTTTGATTGTTATAGTCAGTCAGGACCGGGTCAGAGCTCAGGCCAACCTGAGGTTCGTCGACATGATCGTTCCGTATAGATAAGACATCCCACTCCTCTATGCACACAGTGCAGTAAGCTGCACACTAGGCAGTGAAGATAGGGTTCAGGTGCTTGTTATCACTGTGGGCAGACATGACATTTTATTAGTCGGTACTCGAGGTTGAGTAGATGTAATCTAGCTCAGCCTTCAGGATCCACAACATCATCTTCATCCTCAGTCTGTGCCCCACAACCAGGACCACAGTCTACTCAGTGTCGTGGTAGAGGGAGAGGTGGAGGAGATACAGGTTCAAGCGGTGGCCACAACCGCTTTTATGCACTCACAGGCCGACAAGATTTAGAGGCATCCCCTAATGTAGTCACATGTATATTGACGATATATTCTCAAGTTGTTTACGCACTGATAGACCTTAGCTCTACATTTTCAAATTTTACTCCATTTATTGCTAGTAAGATTGACATGAAATCTGAGATGTGTTGCCACAACCAGTTGAGGGATCTACACCAGTTGGCGACTCTATTTTAGCTAGTCATCTTTATCGAGGTTATAAGGTGTTAATTAATGATCGTCCAACCTCAGCTGATTTTGTTGAGTTGATTATGCTAGATTTTTATGTTATCATGGGTATGGATTGGTTGGCAACTTGCTATGCTAATATTGATTGTCATGCAAAGATAGTAAAATTTTACTTTCCAGGTGACCTAGTCCTTGAGTGGAAGGGTAATGAAGCCACACCCAAGGGTAAGTTTATTTCATACCTTAGGGCTAGAAAGTTAATTGCTAAAGTTTGTATACACCACATGGTTCATGTAAAGGATACTGATAAGGAGCCAACAACTCTTCAGTCAATTCCTATCGTGAATGAATTTCCAAATGGTATTCCCTGATGATCTTCGAGGAATTCCCCAATAAAGGGAAATTGATTTCTCTATAGACTTGCTTCCTGATACGCAGCCTATATCGATTCCAACCTATAGAATGGCACCTGCAGAGCTTAGAGAATTGAAGGAACAACTGAAGGACTTGCTCGATAAAGGCTTTATCAAGCCAAGTATTTCCCCATGGGGTGATCCAGTGCTCTTTGTTCGAAGGAAAGATGGATTCTTAAGGATGTGTATTGACTATAGATGACTAAATAAAGTCACTATTAAGAATAAATATCCTCTTCCACAGATTGATGACTTATTCGACCACTTACAAGGTGCCAAATGCTTTTCCAAGACTGACTTGCAATCTGGTTACCATCCGCTGCGAGTCAGGGAAGTTGATATCCCAAAAACGGCACTTAGGATGAGGTATGGCCATTTTGAATTCCTTGTCATGTCTTCCGGGCTTACAAATGCCCCAACTGCCTTTATGGATCTTATGAATCGGGTCTTCAGACCATTCTTGGATGATTTTTTGATTGTGTTTATTGATGACATTCTTATATATTCACGGTCGGAAGCTGAGCATAGAGACCATTTGCAAGTTGTATTACAGACTCTCCAAAATTGCAAGTTATATGCTAAATTCTCTAAATGTGATTTTTGGCTTACTTCAGTAGCTTTTCTTAATTAGGTTAATACAAGTGAGGGTATTAAGGTTGGTGGACAAAAGATTGAAGCAATGATGACTTGTCCGAGGCCCTTGAATCCAATGAAGGTTCGTAGCTTTTTAGGCTTGGCAGGGTATTACCGGATGTTTGTTGAGAGATTCTCTTCTATCTCTGCACAACTCACAAAATTGATACATAAGGCAACTAAGTTTTAGTTGACCGAGGCATGAGAATAGAGCTTTGAGGAATTAAAAAAAAAGGCTTACCATAACACCTATCCTAACTCTACCAGATGGAAATGAGGGCTATGTTGTTTATTGTGATGCCTCGAGAATTGGCCTAGGTTGTGTTCTTATGCAGCATGGTAAGGTTATTGCATACGCGTCTAGACAGTTGCGGAAGTATGAGAAGACTGATTTTACACATGATCTTTAGATGGCTGCAGTTGTCTTTGCCCTAAAATTTGGCAACATTATCTATACCTTTTGATATAGATATTTTCACCGATCACCACAGCCTTCAGTATTTACTTAAGAAGAGGGAGTTGAACCTACGACAAAGGAGATGGCTAGATTATTAAAGGACTATGATGCTGACATTTTATATCATCCTGACAAAGCTAATGTTGTTGCTGGTGCGCTCAGCTGGAAGTCCATGGGTAGTCATGTTGAAACTGATAAGGGTGGAATTACAAAATACCTATGCCATTAAGCTAATTTGCAAGTACGATTGGTAGATGTAGGAGGGGGAGTTGTTGTAGTTCAGAATATGGAAAAATCTTCCTTTGTGACTGAAGTGAAAAGGCGGCAACATGAAGATTCTGATCTTAGGAAATTGATGGAAAGGATTCCACAACATCAACAACCTTTATTTGAGCTAACTGGAGATGGAGTCCTTAGATACAAGGGTCATTTATGTGTATCGGCAGTTGGAGAGCTCCATACAAAGATTCTTTCAGAGGCCCATTATTCAAGATATGCAGCTCACCCTTGAAGCGACAAAGATGTATCGGGACCTTCGACAGATTTATTGGTGGAAGGGCATGAAAAAAGATAATACGGAGATGGTAGATAAATGTCCCAACTGTCAACAAGTTAAAGCACAATATCAGAGGCCTGGAGGCCTAACCCAATGTATTGAGCTTCCATTATGGAAATTAGATATGATAAATATGGACTTCATCACTGGTTTGCCTCGCACTCCACGAAGGTATGATTCTATCTGGGTAATTATTGATAGGCTAACAAAATCTGCTCATTTCATGCCAGTAAGGACGACATATTCAGCTAAAGATTATGCCAGGCTTTACATTCAGGAGATTTTTCACCTTTATGTAGTTCCATTATCTATTATCTCAAATCGAGGAGCTTAAATTACAGCACATTTTTTTAGATCATTTCAGAAGGGTCTAGGCACTAAGGTAAATCTAAGCACCGCTTTTCATACACAAACTGATGGACAGGCAAAATGTACTATTCAGATGGTTGAGGATATGTTACATGCTTGTGTACTGGATTTTAAAGGAAGTTGGGATCAACATCTACCTCTTATCGAGTTCGCTTATAATAACAACGTCAAGCTAGTATTTCTATTACCCTTTTACAGTAACTATTTATGAATCTACTTTCCGCTTTACATACCAGCACATATTTATTTGTACTGACGTCCCATTGCCCGTGGACGCTGCTTCTTGTTTCATGTGAGCAGGTTCAGGTAGGAATTATGATCGACCCACCTGCTAGGATTCAGGTTCAGCTGTGAGTTGGTAAGGTCCATCTTATCCTGGGGCTATCAGAGGACGTGTACTTTTGTTGTACAGTTTTGGTATAGTCGGGGACTTGTCTCGACAGTGCTTATGTCATCATAGAGGCTATTGTGGAAACAATATTCTAGGTTTTCTTTTGTATGTTTCAATCTCCAGCCAACTGACTTGGCATGTATATATATGTGTGTGTAAGTAGGTATGTCTTCAGTTGTGGCATCGTCGGCTAGTTGGTACATCTTTATTTTTTTGTCTTGACTACCGTTGTTTGTATGGTTTATTCTCATTCAGGTCATGACCTTCAGAGTCCCGCCTTCACTTTTTAGAGGTTGTGCTGCCGAATCTTTTAGTCTCACAATTTGGTTAGCTATTATGTTTTAGTGGGTAACTCGATCTAATAGGGTATCGAGTGCTAGTTACGCTTCCTATTTCGGGGTGTGACAAATTGTTATTGCTTGGCAACCACATATGGATTTTAAAATCCACAAACTGTCATTTTACCCCTCTATTACAACAAAATCTCTAATTTATTGGAAAATATACTTGTGGTACCTCTCATGTATCACCAACGACTTCTTTCCAAAATAATGCATCAAGAAGCAATATCATATTCAACAACAAGAACATAATGAGAAATATTATCACTTTTAAAAAAATCAACAATACTTTATTTACTTTTCAACTCTAATGTTGCATTTAATCACATCACAACTCATTACAACAAATATATATATGCAACATTATATTAGCATATAAACCCATAAAAAAAATTGATCCTATTTTCTTTTCTTAAGATCATGTAGAGTAACGTTAGAAAGACACCCCTACACTTTCAAATATTTCATAATAAAGAGATAAACTTTTCATACGTAACATAGAAAATTATAAATTAAAATATTTTTCAAATATAGTCATTATTTATACAAGTCTCAAGAAATTCGATAGAATTAATTGTAACAATTTAGACACTCAAAAACACCAACATATATTTTTTTAGTAATCTCAATTTCAATATAAATTTATGCATCAAAAGAAATCCATATATGATAACTTCGTCAGCCAATCAACCAGGACCTTGAAAACAATCTCAAACAATAAGTATAAATAAATTACTATGCTATTCCAAAGCATAAAACTCAGGTCATTAATATTCACAAACGTAAAAACAAAATATTTCACTAATGTTAGGCAATATTACTAAAATATTATATAGAAAATTTACACATTAACCATGTGATAACAATAAAATTTAAAATAATAACTTAAACAATTTATTTTTCGTCTAAATAACATGAATAAAATTAGTAGCATCCATGTAGACAATATGAGCAAAACCTTATCAACTTCAGTATCTATGTAAACCTATATTAATAATTTAAAACCATTAAGCACAAGTAAACTATGACTATAACATTCTTTTCCCAATAATACATCACTTTATTAAACCTTATCCAACTCAAAAATGTTTCAATTTTTGCTCATAATTCCTCCAGAATCAAATTGATACAACCTTAACTGCATAATTCCTCAAATAATGCCAATATATAGATGTGAATATTTAAGAAGAAATTTTCATTCTAAGAACGTCAAGTAGTTGTAGAATCAGCAATATATGTAATTTTTCCTTCTTCTCCAGTTTCGGTGTAGGAAACAATAATTTATTTATAACAAATATGTTCAACAACACAAAGGTCTAACACCCAATTTATCATTTTCACATATTAGCCACAAGATTCACTTGAGAAATGACCACAACATTTATATCATCCGCTTAATCAAATAATCAAATAATCAAATTTAACTTTACATAGCGAGATTATCACTTCTTCGAATCTTCTACTAAATTAAGGGATAAAATTACTTAATTTACCACACAAAAATTTAATAAAAGTATAGACATATAATATCATGACATACCTTATAAATAGTATGAACACTAAAATTCATTTGTCCCACATAAATTTTGTATGGAAGGTTACTATTTCGGTAGTTGCCATAAATTGTAGCAACTTTTGGGACGAATTAGCTATCATTTGATAAGCCAGTCATAGTCATGCTACTTTTCTGATCTTGCACTCCAATATATATTGAGAAAGAAAGATCATGGCAGTAAACACAGACAATTTTAAAAAAATAAAAAATAATTCCAATATGAAAACTCCTGTGTTGTTCACGACATTGGTTTTTTAGGTTTTCTAAGTAGTATTTTTCATAAAATTAAAAGTAGAAAAAATTACCCTTAAGATTGTTGGAAATCTTACGGAAATACATTCATCATGAACACTAATGAGTCGGGGATTTCGTCTCATTAGGGTCTTTATTTTCATAGTTTTATTGTCCTCAATGACTAATATATGCTCTAAACTGATGTTGAAGTGTTGATTTGCAGTAATGAAGGTAAAATAGCAAGGCAAGGACATAACCGGGCAAAAAGGAACGAAAAAGCAAATCACCGAGTAGTCCTTCGTATCACCAAAGGTTACAGCGTGGCAGCCCTGGGAAAATTCAACTTGGTGGAAATGACACTTCGGCGAACCGCCGAATGGATCGGCGATGAGGACCCTGACCCCGGAAGGTCCATAAGTTGAATGGTGATGAGGTAAGTCAGGAAGGCGATGAAGAGAGACACTTTGCCCATCGCCGACTTGCTCGGTGATGGATGACTTACTCCTCAGACTGGTCCAAAGGCAAAAAAAATGATTCTTAAAAGAGTTTTGAAGGGATTAAAGTTCCTGGAGTTCCGAAAGTTTAGACACATTCTACCCTTTGGGTTTTGATCCAAACACTTTTTGTAGTAGTTTTTGAATAGAATTTCTAATTGGGTTTTGATTTTAAGTTGATTCCAAGCATTGTGAAGACTGGAAATTTTTTACCCAGCTGATGGATAATCTAGTTGGTAATATTTTCTTACTTTTTATAATGTGTGGCTAAAACCCTCATTCTTGAGGGTGTGATCATGTGATTAATTATTTAATTAGCTTATGAGTGTTAGTATTTACTGATTTCAATGTTGATTTGAAGTGGGTTTGATTGATAGTTGTGTTTTAATCCATTAATTGTGATTGCAAATGCAAATTCTAACTTAGTATTCTAGTCTTGCTTGAGAAAGAGGTTCTAGAATTAAGACTATTGGTTGATGATTTTAGTGATTGGGTTATCGTTGATTCAACTCGATAGATTGAATGTAAATTCGATACTACCAATCTATCTTGAGAGAATAGATTAATTGAGATTTTGGGTTGTTTATATTGTTAAGCTTGTCTAGTTTTGAGAGAACTCGCCTGATCGTGCTAGTTGATGGAGAGAGGGCTATCACATTTAAAGCCTAGCCTACCCACTAAGATTCAGCATCTCTGAGTAAATTCTAATCACACATATAGAAAAATTAGCATCTAATCAATCACATCCTCAATAATCCTCGCAACTCGATTAATCCCCTATTTTTATAATTGTTAATTGTCACTCTAAACCCCCCATTCTACACTTGTTGTCAACCCCTTAAACTAATTTTAATTTGTTTTGATAATGTTTCCTTCTACAAACTACTAGAACACACTCTTTACTTCATAATTGAATTCCATTTCATATCCCTATGTGATCAACCTCTACTCTTCGTTGGGTTTATACCTGATTGCCACCGCCTACACTTAGAATTGGATGAAGTATAGTTGAGTGTTATAAAACACTGTACGGAATTCACTAAAGCTTGTACTTTAACACGAACTCTTTTCGAAAATTCTTATCGCTTAAGCCGTGTCGAAAGACACTCTCGTTAAGGATATTTCACCCGGTATAGGGTTTCCTCCCATGATTCAACAAGCTCTTCTAGTATAAAATAGGAGCCAGAAACTAACAAAGATTCTATAGAAAGAAAACCCAACATAAGAATATATTAAAAGATGAATTGTTATCTTATCTTCTCTCTCACTCACCACAAGTATACGACTTAGATTTAAATAGAAAATTGTGTAACCTCTCAAATGTATTAATGGTTGAAATAGTCAAAAAGCATAAAGGCATTGCATACCATCAATGAATGGAAAGCAATTCATTTCATCAAAGAGACATTAGCAACATCCATATTATGACAGAATTTAATGGATAATTAAAGGATAATAATAATAATGACAATAGAATATTATTTATGGAGAGAAAATATTTAGGACATAAAATAATATTCTCTTTCAAGTATAATAGGAAATAAAATAATTCCTTTTGTGATACTAGAATCATTTTTCCAACAAAATCTGTTCTTATTGTATAACGACATACTACTAAGTAGAAGAAGCTTGACAAGTTTCAAATTTGCCTGATGCATTAAAAAACCGTTCTTAGCTAATTCAGAAGTTTTGATGCTTTGAAGAACTACATAAGCATGATCTTGAGAAAACCTACGGTAAACCTCATTATTGTAATTATGTTCGGATAGAAAATAATTTAGTTAAGGAAATAAATTTGAATAGAATCAAAGTAGGACTCAACTATTGATATTATTTTTCTTTCTTTTTTAGAATTATTAACATTTTATTAAAACAAGTTACTATGGTTACATTTCATTAAAAGTACCTGTGGAAATATATATTTTTCCGTTGCCTTTATAAATTTTTTGGTGGTATTTACATGCACTTCTTAAATTTAGAGTAAGTGTTCATCAATATATAATCAGATATTAAATTATCTTAATTAGCAATATATATTTCAACATATCATATTTTGCAAATAAATAACTACAAATTAAATAAAAAGAATTAGTTTGCTTCTTTGTATTTGTGTAGAGAAACATATATTTAGATATTTTAGTCTAAAAGAGTATATTTGAAATCATTTTTTACAGAAATGGATGCAAAAGTAAGCTCTAAATATAAACACATTAATCAATACAAGGTCTATCGTATTTATAAAAATATAATATGATAAATTAGAGCGATAGGGGTTTAGACATGTACAAAATTTATATAATAATAGGGGACAAGTGTGCAACACAGGTTTCCAGCACTAGTGATACATAACTCTAAAAGTTTTGTAAGGTAAATCAAACTTTGGTACAATAAATAAAACTTTAATACAATAATTCAGTAATTATGTATTGAATAAGAAGTTATTTTTGCAATATATATATAACTTTTCAACATTTGAAATGTTAGATTTTAGAGAAATCACGTATAGATGTTAGATCTGTACAATCGAGCCTTAACTTTATGAAATTGTTGGATAAGTCAATTAAGACATTCAAATCACTCGTTAATGCTATCCATATATGGGTAAACAATTTGTTAGGGGTGGACGTTTGATATTTCTAAAGTTCGATTTCTATAATAAGTAATTAAAACTAATTACTAGATATCAAATACTAGAAGTTCAAAGTTAATTCTGATACAATAATCAAACTTCAGTACGGTAAATTTCAGTTCAATTCGTTAATTTATGGAATAACTATATTATATTTCTATGAGTATAATATGATAAAATAGTAATAATTAATATTCAAGTTTATGTTTTTTTCTTGAGAACTCATATTATGGATTTCGTTATTTTGGCTATGTAACTGTATAAACAAGCTATAGCTTTAATAAAGATCATTTAGTCTTAAACAATATGAGTTTTTTAGTAAGGGTTATAGTGAGATGAATATGATATCTTCACCTTTATTTACTCAAATGTTTTGAATTTTAACCTTAAAATATCATGTGAAGGAGAAATTTTTCGTTAAATAAATGGACCTTACATAGCATGAATTAAAATTAATTGAGCCCTCCCTGGGCCCAGATTATTGTATGGAACATTGAGTGAGAAAAAAATAAATAACAACATCATGTCTTCCTTATTTATTTACATTAATATATAATTGTAGGAAATTTATTTGGGCTACACCTAAGGGGTGTTTTAAGGCCCATTAGGGTAAATAACTTAACCTTATTTTACCTATATAAAGCATCATATGTTGTGTAATTTAAAGAAACTGATAATTTTAATAGACAGAATAGAATAAGTTTAGGTTGTGGAAATGGGAATTGCTCCGACACACCGTGAAAATCATTGCCGACCAAAAATTTCTACCACAGATCAACTAAATCGTTCACTATCGCTATGAGAAGAACAAGTAAGTTTTTATATATACTATAATCTAACCTAGATTAGATTCATGTAATACATGTAATCCTTCACTGGTATGAGAGATATATGTTGGTTTTCTAGTCTGTATATGTAGAGCTTTGTTTCGGATTATCAAACTATGTCATTGAGTATAATAAATTATTTTTGGTGACATTAATTTAGAAAAAAAGTTTGATATCAGTATTTAAAAAAAAAAATTGAATCCAAAATTAGTTTTCAGAAACGAAAATAAAATTATTTTTTTCACAAGATCGAAAGAAACTTCCAGATGTACAAAAAAATTCAAACATATCTGATTTTTTTGCAACAGATTTGAAAACGAAAAAAAAAGTTTCTTATATAAATAGATATGAATACAAAATATAATGTTTTTTTTAACAGATCTAAAAAGGAAAAATGTAAAAAAAAAACATTTTTCTACATTGATCTGAATATCCATAAAGGAGTTGTCTTTTTTAGAAAAACAAAGATCTGAAAATTGTTCAACAGATCTAGAGCAAGAAGAAAATGAAGAAAGCTTTTTATCCATTAATGGTGTGGCAGTGAAAAAAGAGGAAGAAAAGAGAAAATATGTTTTCTCATTTTTTTTATCAGATCCTAAAACCTATTTTATGTTCCTGTCTGCTACAGATCCAATACTAAATAAATATTTAAAACTTTTCTTCTTTGCTGCTATGGTTAAAATATAGTGTTGAAGAGAAAGAAGATATCTTCCTACTACTTAAACAAAAGGGTTGCTAGCATTATTTTACTAGAAGAAACAACACCAAAACACACTATTGTTGCCTAATTACATGCAGAAACAATAGCTTCCTTTGTTACATGTTTTGATAGTAAAATAATATTCTAAATACATATAATTGACGGAACAAATACATATATATGACATACACGTGAGTCAAATTAGCTGTAATTTTCAAATAAATGGTATCCAAGTGTGTTTACATGTATCTGGGATACAATGACTCTCTCGGTCACCTTTTTCCCATTTTCGAAGAATTTAGGTGAGTATCCAGGAAGAAAAATAAAATTTTAGAATTTCTTAAGTTAAAATAATGGAGAGGTTTGACCAAAGTGAACATCTATGGTTAAGGAACTCATATTCATGTTTTGACATTTTTGAGAGGTTTGGAGATGATTTATTGTTTTGTCGAAAGTTTTGCATAGACCCTTATGCGCTCGAGAGTGCTTTGGATCATTGGTTGAGTTTCTAGTTAAGTTTACATAGAGAACGGTCAATATTTAAGCAAGATGACCTCAGATTAGTGATTTGATGATTTCCATAGGTTCAAAATGTACTTTCTAATTGATTTAATCTTTTTAGTTTCTATATGGGGTTTTGAATGAATTTCGAAAAATCAATTTGCACTCAGTTAAGAAATCTTGGTTCACTCCCTTGAGATGAGTAACCTTTAATAGAATGCTCTTAACTCCCCCACCGATAGTGGTCTTTATATTATGCAAACTCAAATGGCGCATAGGTTCTTGACAACACTAATTTGATTGTAAAAATAAAAATCTATTTTAACAAGTTAAATTGCATAGATAGTACTATAGATAACTCAATATCTTAAAAGTTATTGGTGTTTAGTTCAACCATACGGTACCCAAGGCCCACTAATTCGAATTGGCATCAAGTACCTACAAAGGTGATAAAACCCTTTATATCATTATGTTTAAGTAATTGTATTTACAAATGTTTCTTACAATACTTTTTGAAGATTCTTAGAAGTGGCATGCATTGGCATTTCATGTTGGTTGGATATTTGTGGAAGAATAGGAATAAAATTGTTGTCACCAAAGACATTTATGTTGCTTATTTGTTGTACAAATTGGTAGATATGTCCCGTGGACTTGGATCTGTTAATTCAACTACTATGTTTGTTAATTATAAGAACCAAACTATGAATGGAAAACATGCCAACACTATGAGACTTGCAACATTTCCCTAACTAAGAAGAGATGGATGAATGGAAATAAAATTAGGAATTTTTGTAATAGAAAGGTTAGTAGTGATGGTCCTATTGTAGAATTATTGATTGAGAGTGGACTTCTTGATTACAAGTTAAGCGGCCTTGTCATTGAAGGGATTTTGATTCTTCCTAGCACAATCTAATAAGTAGTTAGAGGCGGATCTGAGCACGGTGCAGAGCCATAGTAAAGTTACGGCTTTGCAGAACAAACTATTATGGCTCGAATTCTACATTTATATTAGGACACTCAGTTAATAAATATAAAGATTGTATCTCAAACCAAGAAATCAAAATAATTATACTTCAGAATACATAAAACTTAAGATTCCAGATCCTCCTCTAACTACTTATTCGATTGTTTTAGGACGAAACTCAATTCCTTTAACGATGAGGCCAATTAATTTTTAATCAAGACGTCTAATATCGATCAGTCTTTACAATAGGACTATCACTACTTCCCTTCCTATTAAAAAAAATTCCCAATTCTATTTCTAACCATCCAACTCCTCTAAATTTGGAAAATGTTTCAAGTCTCATAATGTTGGTTTGCTCTTCCGTTGCAGTTTCACTCTTATCATTAACAAACATGATAGGTGAATTAGAAGGTTCAAGTCCATGGTACATATTTACCAATTTAAACACCAAATAAGCAACATAATATGTATTTGGTGACAATATTTTTGTTCCTATTCTTCCACAAATATCCAACCAACATGCAAAAGCCAATTCATGCCACTTCTGAGAATCTGCAAAAGTATCGCAAAAAAAAACTTGTAAGGATAATTTTATAACAAAGTATTAGTGATATGTAGAGCTTTATCTCCTTAGTAGGTACGCATTGTGAATTTAAATTAGTGAAGTTTGGTTACCAGATGATTGAACTAAAAACTTATAACGTTTAAAATATTTAGTTATATATAGTATTATATGTACAATTTAACTTGTTATACAAATTTTTCTTCATACATCAAAACATCGAAGAAACCTGCGCACTTGTATGAGTTCGCACCGTTTAACGACATAAAGTTGGTGTTTTGACATTCAATCATGTAGACCTTCTTAGTTGTGGTTGTGGTGTTTCTTGGATTTCTTCATGAAACACGTCTGGAGTGTCAAAGCCTCTAGCTTTCCATGTACTCTTCTGGTTTTGTGTGTGGAGATAGATACCTCTCGTGTAGGTGATTTGGGTTTTCATGTAGCATGTTGGTTAGTTTCTATCTTGTTCCCGTGTTCTTATCCATTGAGCTATTCTTGCAGATTTTTCTCAACTGCTATTGAGTCAGGTAAGAAAAATCTTTGAAATACCATGTTGATGCTTCATCAAATACTACATTTCTTAACACATATTTTCGATTAGATGTTGGATCACAACACCTTCATCCTTTTCTTTGTTCGTCTAAAGATGCAACAAACATGTTTATAATCAAATTTTCTACAAGAGATGATCTAGCAGGAACACATAGTACAAATATATAACTACTCGAGCAGTGTCCTACTCGAGAGGAAGTACTTGTCGTACCCAAACAAAAAATGGATGAGGGAAAAAGACTCGAGAAAGCATCCATGGAAGGGGGGATATCTGAAAAAGTGTTAGCAGGGAAGCCCATGCATCCCGTTCTTACAGAAGACATAAGGTGGAATACACAGTGAACTAACTGACTTAAAGTAGGTATCATCTTCTTGAGTTTCTCGAATTGTGAGATGAATCTCAATCTTTCCTGTTGAAGCCTGTTCATGTTTTGGACAACGGTTTTCATGCATTTTTCCCAAAATATTGTTGGTACATTCATACTATGCAACATATTTCTACATATTTTCTGCCAATTTTTTTTTTCTTTCCGCTACTTCATTTTGCTTGTGCATATTTGGGCAAGTCAAATGTCATCTTATCATATTCTCGTAAGGTATAATGAAGCCTCACTAGTCTCTTAGACCCCACGCCCAAGTGAAGACCACGAGAACCTTCACGGTTCGTGGTAGTTCACACGGGCCGTGGGAGGGTCCGTGAAGATGGCCCCTCAGAACACAGGACCAAGTGAGGACCACTGGGACCTTCACGGTCCGTGGTCCCTCACACGGTCCGTGGAAGTGGTCATGGTCAGCCCCGTCTGCAACTTAAGTCATGGGTCTTTTAGTCTTTTCCTATTTCGTTGGACCCCTAAACTATGTAGTTTTAACCCTAAACTACGTAGGTTTGATTAGTTTTAGCCTAGAAACATAACTAGAACTTACCTAAGTCAGATCTTTAATCAAAACTTAGAAAATTAGAAGCGAAAGAGGAAAAAAAGTCGAGCAACCCTAGTTCAAGAACGCAACAAGTTTCCTCCAGTTCCAGCCCTAAAATCGAAGGATTTCTTCGTGGAATTCGTCACCAGGTATGTGGGATTTCACTAGTGGGTTCCTTTCGCCCATTATTAGGTCCCTAGACTTCAATCAGATTCTTGATTCCCTATTATCGACTAAACCTAGGGTTTCTAGAACTTCAGCAGATTATCATGACTTAGTTATTTACATGTTCCAAATAAGATTATCATGTTATTACTTCATTTCTCGCATGAATTTCAGAACCCTAGCTATGTATTTCTTTAGTCCTTGAATTACACATGCTAGGTCAGATATTTCAGTATTTCAGATATACTTGCCTCAGTCTTGAATGTTTCATTATCAGTATATTAATATGTATTATCAGTTTACATGTCAGTTTTGAGCTATCTAGTTTATTACAGAAATTCAGTCATAATGTGTTAATCATTTAATATATTGGGAGTAGCATAATACCGAGTTGGACTAGGGTCAGTCACCCATATACTCCCAGAACTACGAGCCACATAGGTTGTAAGTCCCCTCTGTGGGCATCATTTTAGTGATCACGCTAGCATGCCTCTACACTTTTTGCTGGGTGTATGTGGTCCTCTTGATGGGGCATATACATTGGACTCCACATTTAGCTCATGTAGTTTTATTATCGGTTATTAGTAGCTCCCACAGATCAGTCAGACTCCATTACATTGACCACATTTCAGTATAATCAGTATTCAACATCAGCATGTCTAGATTTGGTCATTACATTCAGTTAGGTCAGTTTTTAGTATCTATATCATGTTCAGAGTATACTCTTGCCTTATTGCTTGCCCAGTTATATGTTTATTTCATCTTTACTCTATCCTGCATGCTCAGTACCTTTCAAGTACTGAGGCATACTTTGCGCTACATCTTTTTGTTCAGTATCCAGATCACACTTAGATCGGTTCCTGATCTCCAGTTCAGCAGCATCAGTGGTGAGTCCTCATTATTCGAGGACAATAGTCATGTTATCTTTCATTATTTCAGTCTTTTAGTTTCAGTTGCTACACTTAGCTGGGGCATGTCCCAACACTTCTAGTCAGTTAGAGGCTATTTTAGACATAGTTAGATTCTGCTTAGTATTTGAGTTTGATGTCTCTTTTGTATTAAACTCTCAGATTTGATATTCAATTTTAGTATATGGGTATTCCCCATCATTTCAGATTTATTTATGATTAGCTTCCGCATCTACTATTTTTATTCTTAGTATACTCATGTCATGCCAGCAGGGTTAACTTGGGGTCACTTGTGATCCTATGTCCCGTGTCCGCGTCTTGAGGGTAACTTAGGGTGTGTCACCGGTGGCCAAAAATGGCCTACTTAAAATAATAGGTACTTCAACATCAATTTCACAATCCAAAAAAACAAAGTCACCTGGGAATACAAACCTATTCACTTTCACCAAAAATTCGTTAAGTATGCCAATGGGATGTTTGATAGAATGATCATCCATAAGGAGTTATATTGTGAGTGACTTAGGTATACCAAATCCAAGTTGTTTGTAAATGGCATAAGACATCAAGTTAATACTAGCCCCCAAATTACATAATGCTTTGGAAAATTGAAGCATTCCAATAGTGCATGGGAATGTATAGGCCCCCGGATCAGCATTCTTGATAACCACGTTGCTAGTCATGATAGCGCTACAACTCTGAGACACTTCAACTCTTTCAAAATTGATACTCCTCTTCTTGGTCACCAACTCTTTCATGAACTTAGCATATCGGATATTTCCAACAATGCTTCCACCAAAGGAAGATTTACTGACAACGTCTTAAACACGGAGAGAAATTTCTTAAACTTTGCATCCTCATCCTGCTTTTTGAGTCTTTGAGGAAATGGTGGGTTGATTTTGGGCAATGATTTTACCATCTTTGAAAAAGAAGAAGCCCCATCCTTAGATGTTTGCGATTCCTCGGTGATGCTTTGTTGTGGAATTTCTTCAACATCTATGGGTGCGTCATTCTCCGGTACTTGGTTGGACTCCCCTACATCAATGGTGTTCTCCTTTTTCTTACTATTGTTTGCCTCACTATTCACTTTCACATCACCACCTGCTACTTTCCCACTCCGGGTCAATACCTCTAAGAATTTTTCATGATCAGCTTTTAAATTCACCATATCCTCATTTGCACACATATCTAATTTCTTGGAATCCAGTTGGGCTGAAATTTGACTCATTTGACATTCGAGTTGCTTGATAGATTCTGAGTGAGAGTTTACTTTAATATTCAAGGATGAGAAGTCAATTTTCATCTCTTTAAGCATTTCGTCTGATCCTTCAACCTTATTCAGAATGCGGGATAGAAACTCATCCACCTGATAACATTCAGAGGTGTCTCTAGACCTTGTGTTATGACCCCTTGGCATATAATATTCATCACAGTCGACCAACTCTCAATTGTATCTTCTCCTTCCAATATCACCAAGTATGTTCTAACCTTGATTCTCACCCGACTTTAAAGAGTCCGAGCAAGAACCCTCCTCTAAACTTGACACCTTTTGCACCTCGTTGTTTTTAGAAATACTTCCCATGACCTGTTCTTTAAGCAAAACCATTTGAGACATCATCTTGGCTATGTTTTCATCTCCTTCTTGGTTTTTCTCCACTTGCTCTTTTGTCATCCCAAAATTCAAGGGAGGCACCTGGTCTTCTTTGGTTTACCAAGCCCTATCGACTTTCGTCATTTCATCAAGTAGAGTGGAAGCTATAGAGAACGGTTATTTCATGGTTCCTCCTCGAATCAGCTGGTCAGCCACTCCTTTGTTGACTGAATCGAGTCTCTGGTAGAAGTATTGTAATAGCACATTGTTCGGGAGTCCATGGTCGGACATTTTAGTAGCAAGTTCCTGAAACTGAACCATGTCTCATTAATTAGTTCCCAATCATCTCGCTTAATATTCTGAATATGGTCCTTCCATTTCACCATCTTTGAGGGAGGGAAAAATTGAACATAAAATTCCTCGGTGAGCTCCTCCCAAGATGTGATTGATCCTCTTGGTAATTCAGCCAGCCACTTTGTTGCCTCTCACAATAGAGAAAAGGGAATCAATTGAAGTCAAACCGACTCTTGCGTAATATTCTCGAAGGCAAATGGACCACATGTGTCCAAAAAATTCTGGATGTGTTCATGGGGATCCTCACGAACCAGCCTCCAAATAGTCCATTCATTTGCAAGAACTACAACATGGTGCTAGTCATGTGAAACACCACATTTCCCACAACTGGAGGCAATAAAATAACACTTGTGCTTCCCAACTGATTTCCATTGAAATCGTGCAAGTTACCGACGTCAGTATGGTGTTTAAGTTGGCTAGCATTGCTCCCATGAACACTCATTCGTCACCTGTTCAAGAGCAGCCAACGACAAACAGAAGTAAAGTGATTCAACTACAAAAAGACTAGTTCACAACTAAACTTAACTAAAAAAATTTTAAACACCATTCCCCGGCAGTGGCGCCATTTTTGATAACGCTCAACTACACTTCATCCAATTGGAAGTGTTGGAGGTCACAATCAAGTATAAACCCAACGAAGATTTGGGGTCGATCCCAGAAGGAGTTATACAGTAGAGAATTCAATTACGAAGTAAAAGGCATTTTCTAATCACTTGTAGAAGCAGAAATTATCAAAACAATCAAAGTAAACTTGCAGGGGTTTGACAACTAGTGTCAATTAGGGGGATTAGAGTAAATGATTAACAACTATGAAAACAGGGGAGTAATCAAATAGAGAGGAATCTTTGGGGATCTGATCAATTAAATGCCAATTTCCCTATATGGGTGATTATTAATTATCTACTAAAATATGATGAATCTTAGTGGGTAGGCTATACTTTAGATGTAATAGGCAACTCTCGATCAACTACCACCAATCAAACGAGTTCTTTTGAACCTTGACAAGCATAAAAATATTAGCAGCCCAAAACCTCAATTAATCTACTCTATCTAGGATCGAACTCAGATTCAGTTTCTCAAGCTGAATCCACAATAACCCAATCCCTACAATTATTAATTGATAGCCTTAATCCAAAAACCTCTTTCTCAAGCAAGTTTTGAATACTAAGTTAGAATTGTACTTTCAACTACAATTCCTGAGTTAAAACACAACTATCAATCAAACCAACTTAAAAAGAACATTTAATTCAGTAAATAGTAACACCCATAAGCTAATCAAAACATCCAATCACATAATCACACCTCCAAAGGATGGGGTTTTTAGACAAACATTACAAAAAGCAAGAAAATGTTACCAACTATGTTTCCCATCAGTTTGGGTAATAATTTGCAAGTCTTCACAATGCTCAAAATTAAGTCTCAATCAAAGCACAACTCTAAATTACTACTAAAAGTATTGAGAACAATGTTTTTTAGTATTCCAGATCAAAAACCCATAGTTAGAATGTGTGTGAACTCTCGAAACCCTTTTTAATCTTTTAAAAATCACATTTATACTCTTCTAGATTTTTAACCTTTTGGACCAATTGGTGGAGTAAGTCGCGTGTTGCCGAATAGTCCGCGATGCGCCGAGTGCGTCATTCCATCACCTTCTTGGCTTGCCCTTCTAGTACTTCCTCTTTGTGACTTTAGGTGATCAAGTTTGGGATCGCCGACCTGTTCAACGATTTATTAAGACTTCTATCTTCTCACCTTTTTTGGACTGCTTTTTAACCAACCATTACGTAACTTTAAGCGATCTCAATCTCAATTGCCGATCTAGTCGGCGGATAGCCTAATAGTCCATTCCATCACCGAGTGGACTTCGTCACTTGACTGTCCTTCTGTATTTTTTGGCGATTTTGGGAACAACTTGGTGACTCACCGAGTGGATTTTACGATCCTCATCCTTTCTTTTCTTTAACTTTTTCAGCTTTTTGGCTCCTTTTTGTCCGGTAATGTCCTTGCTTTTCTTTTTTTCCTTCATTGCTACTAATTCAACATTTTTACATCAGTTTAGAGCATAAATAGTCATTGAGGACCCTAAAACTATCTATATTAAGCCATAAATGAGTCAAAATCCCCGGTTCATCAAACTCCAAGGTCAAAAGGGGGCTTACCAAGTGATACCATGGTTAACCCAAAGAATGAGGGTTGAAAGCATGTCTTCATCGTGCCATGGCGTTAAATAAGGCCGTTCTTGGGAGGCAACCCAAGTTTTGCTCTTTGTCGAATAGCATTTGTTGGATGTGTCGGTTAAAAATATGAAGTTCAGGAGTAGAAAGAGAAAAGGGCGGGCTAATACCCCACTAGGAGAGTCCCCGACTTACCTCACCTTTCTGACCTTTTATAAGGGTTGTGTTCTGATGATTTTGGTAGGCAATTGATCTACTCGGTGAGTTGCCAAGTGGATCGGCGACATAAGTGCCCATTGCCAACGAAGGAGCGAGCTGAAGGTTCATGTTCTTTTTAAAGATTCAAATCAAAATATTTCATCATTTCAAAGATTCCAACTCTAGCACTCCCTCAATTCTATTTTTCGGCATCTAGTTCTTGCATTTTAATCTTCTGCGTCCCTTTGTGTGAGCAGATTTGGACGCATCTCTTTTCATCGTTGCACCCTAATAGATTGTTAGTCTTGAATTGAGGATAGTTTCCTATATTTAGTGTAATTGGTGTTAAATGGTGATAACCATGCATGTGTGTTTCTGGTATTTTTTTGATTGGTTTGTCGAAAATGTTATATTTGCTCATTGAAATTAGAATTGGGATTTAAGCATGCTTGTTTATATGCCAGCCTAAACATGTAGAATGGTGTTCTTAAAACTATGCAAATTGTGGTTATTATGTGTTGGGTTTGTGTGGGTGAAGTTTGATTAGGGCGTCTGTGTATTAAACTACTTGAATTTGCCCAATAATGGAATGGGTAACGTCATTTTTAAGGGAAAAAATGGTGTTCATAGTGAATGTGATTAGAATGGGGGAAATCGGAGTACCCCATCTCGAAATTGGTTAGTGGGTAGGCATATATTGAGTTCAATTGCTCACGAATTTGATCATCATTACGCTAAGGGTTAGAAAATTGAAGTTGGGTTGAAGTTTGGCACGATGAGCCAATTTTAGAGCTTTATCGAGCTCACCGAGAGGATCGGTGTATTGCCTAACACCCTCTTCATAACCTTCTTAATTGAGTTTGTTGATATGGGGTTCTGATACTTTAGGCGATGTAATTTTAGTTAACGAGTTTATTCAGAGTTGCACCAAATTGCTTTAACATCATCCATCTGACGCCTAAATTTTGAGTCTTAGTTCTGTCACTTTTGGCGAGACCCTTTAGCATTGCCGAATCGATTCGGTGACTTATCGAGTTGTGCTTGGTCTCACAATTTTAATGTTTTGTTTATGTGATATGGGGATGGAACTTTTGGCAAGCTCATTTTGCTCGCCAAAGTGATTTATGCGACTCGTTGGCGAGCTTTACTGCAGTTTGTTACCAAGATTGATTCACTAACCCATTACAAACACATTTGTTTGATTCGTGTGGTTTTGCAGATATGGCTAGACCAAAAGTTCCTGGGAAGGGTCCACGACCTATGAAGAAAGCGAAAGGGGTGCTTATTGCTATAGAGGTTGCCCCTCCAAAACTTCCTCCATCAGGGGGAAAATGTTCAGAAAAAAGAAAGTAGCAGGTTGAACCCAATTCGAGAAGCTCTAGCTTGGACAACATGGGGGTTTATTCAACTCACCTCACCCCATCAACCTCTGAAAGTGATGAAGATGTGGGATCAAGAACATCAATACATGCATCGGTTCCTCGTAGCGGGTCAACTAATAGGAGGCGATCAGAGATGCGATCTAAGGCACTCTATGATCAACTGGCTTAACACCCACGAACTGTGCCAACAGCTGCACCTCCACCCCCTTCAGCATCTACACCAGCCCTGGCACCACAAGTGCCACATGTTCCTCCTCCTCCGTGATGGATGAACAGATTAAAGGTCGCCGGGTTGAGAACAATATTGGAAGAAAAATGATTTTCCACAGATGGTGTTGTGGATCGATATCTAGCGGTGTGGGATACAATTTGTTTCCATAAGTTTGAGTGTTTTACACAGCCCCGAGACTCATATGTCCTTTTTAGGTTCGGGAGTTCTATGAGGGGTATGGTAAATTAATCCCAAAAGTTAAGAAAAAGTTAGGTTTTTAACACCATTTTATTGTGGTGAGGTATGGGGTAAGAAGGTGAAGTGCAACAACATTGACATAAATGAATTGTTCGGTTGCACAGTCCGGAAAATCCATTTCTTGGCTAACAAGATCTAGAAGAAGACTCTTGATGATCTTCAGGGGTGGTTGGACCCATTGATCTCTGATATTAGACCTTTGTGGATTGAGCCTGAGATTCTGATTGAGAAGAATGACATGAACGTCACTTCTTGATACTGTTCGTGTTCATCAACAACACACTTATGCCCTCGCAAAATAAGTCTATTTGCCGTCACCCAAAGGCAGCCTTGTTGGGGTGTATTATTGGCCAGGATAGATTGAACCTTGGGTTGATTATAAAGAAGGGGATGTCCAAGAGGCCCAAGAACAGCAAGACCTCACTACCATTCCCGGTGCTTATCACGATGTTGTGCCGATGAGCTAGAGACCCATTCATGGCAAAGACGGTTGTGGATATGACTGTCAATTCTTCTACAAACATCCGAAGGATTGAAGTAGAAAAAACTAGAGATGAGGCTGAGCGGAGGAAGACAACCATGGTGGACACATCCCTGACTGTAGATTTAGAGACTTTGGAGACATACACTACTCCTTGCGCTCATGCCAACGAGCCATCAAAGACACCTAACTCTTCTACTCCAACTAATTTTGTTGTTGCTGCTGTCTCCCGACCGCCATTTACACAGGACATGCTATATAATATGGACCATATAGCCCATTCAACTAATGTGCATGCAAATCATGTTGAGGCTACTATCACGGTGTTGATTGAGTGAGCCATTAATGCTTCCCTTCCCCTATTCGGGATGAGGTACGAGAGCAGAGAGAGTTGATTATGGCCCATAGGTTGGCCTTGGAAGCCCTTCCTGTGTGGGTTGAGGCATGTTATCAGGGTAGTCGACAGTCGGAGGATGTGACTGCCTTAAAGGATGATGTTGTTGGGTTGAGGCGTGATGTGGAAGAGCTCAAATCAACTGATATTTTTATGTTAAGGGGTAGAGTTGAGATCCCCGAGGGTCCTAGTTTAGAGATGCCAATTTTTTCTGAGATCCCTCTGACCACTGTGACAAGAGATGCTGCTGCAATTGATGTAGATGATAAGTCGGATGCTCCCGAAATAGATATGGAGGAGTGTGGGAACTACGATGCCGCAATATATGATGCTCTTGAGGACTTGGAGAGTGATATAGTGCAGATGGTGATAATAGCTTCGTACCATGACACATCGATGATAGAATTGAGCAAAGCAAGATATGAGTAGGGAAATGATGCCCAAATTGAGAGAGCCCCAGACACACAACATTCTCATCAGGCCAAGCCTAACAGGGATCTTGACTTTATTTTTGTTTTATTTTTATTTGCTTTTGCAACATTTATGTTGTTTTACATTGAGGACATTGTCTTATTTTTTTTTGGTCGGGTGAGGGTAATTTCATACCTATCCCCTTGGGTTGTATTGAATTTGTTTTGGATGATTGTTTTACTATTGTTGGTTATGTCCAGAACTTATCATTTATTATGGAGAAATTTGTGAATGTGGTTTTAGTCCTATTGATTCATTTCCTTATTTCTTGATTTGTGATTGTTGTGATTGTTCTCTTGCACATTTGAGTATCGGTTGCGATCAATACCGATGACTTAAATAGTGCTCTCGATTGAATGATATCTTTATGCAAGTCCAAGTAGTAAAATTTGAATTGCATAAGTCATGTGTAAACTCTTAGCATCTCATTATGACTAGTCGATTATCAAAGTTAGTCTTGTAATGTTCGTTGCACGCGAGCTTAACTTGTAGAGTCATGATCGATGATTGTGTTGAATACCTTTTGTTGTGAGGTTCTCTTGAAATATGTGCTTTGTGATACCTAGAACTTGTCCCGTTGGTCCAATCGACTATCATTGGTGAATGAAAGAATGAGCGAGAATGTGCACCTAGCTTGAAACCATTTGAGTCTAATCATTTGTTTGGATGAAACATGAAAATATTTAGCCTTTTTTCTCCCCACCTAAAACTTTCATGAAGCCTTGATCCGTTTGAATAGCCAAATTAGGCCAAACGCCTAAGTTGGGCGTGTGGTGAAAAATGAGGAAACAAATTGAGCAAAAAGTTTGTGAAATTCACCCTTGAAGAGTTGTGTTAAAAAAGATGGAACCCCTCCATATATATATAAATATGAGTAAGAAAGAAAAGTAAAAGAAAAAGATTGAAAAAGAATTTTTCACTTTGTGCATTGGTGGAAAGAAAATGGGTATCCAATGAACCATGAAACAATTTGTGCATTCGAATAATCTTGTGGAACTTGAATTTGCATTTGAAATGAGCATTGTGAGCTGATCTTTATTTGATAATGGCTAGTCACAATTTGAAACTTGTAGTGCACAATTGAACATTGAATGGGTAGATCAAACCTAGTATGCATTCATGTTGAGTCTCAAGTAGAACTATTTGTAGACATCTTTGTTGACCTGATTTATCTTGTATTTTACTTGAGGAAAAGCAAAATTTTATGTTAGGGGTGTTGATGAGTCAGGAATTTCGACTCATTTAGGGCTTAATATTCAAGAATTTAGTGTCCTCAATGCCTATTTTATGCCTATAATTAATGTTTAAATGGCTATATGCAGCAATAAAGGATAGAGAGTGAGGCAAGGAAATTACAAGGTAAATAGGATCGAAAAAGCTGAAAAAGTTGAAGAAAAACAAAGTTGGTACTCGCCAAAGCCACTCGGCGACTCTCCGAGTGGACCTTTAGCTCATCTAAAGTTCCAGCATGCCATCCCATGGACAAACCCGAATTGGCGAGCAGACAACTAATTCAGCAACATGCCGAAGAGATCGGAAATGCCGATCCTGCTAGCCGAATGTCATAAAGAGAATTCATGAAAAGCCACGCCAAAAGGCGAGAAAAGGAGCACTCGGCGCATTGCCGACCAGTTCGGTGAACCCGACTTCCTCTTAGAACGTATAAGAGGAGTCCACACATTGTTCACTTCTAGGTTTTTCAGTTTTTTTACATTCTACAACATTGTTTTTACACTTTTGAGTAGAGATTTAGAGATTATAGGTTTTTTTGCTTAATTTTATGCATTTGGGAATTGAAGATCGTTGTCAAATCAGATGGAAAATTTCATTGGTAACGATTTCTCATTTTCACTATGTTTTGCTAAAACCCCTTTTCTTGGGTGTGTGATTATGTAGTTGAATACACTAATTAGCTAATGGGTGTTGTCAGTTACTGATTTTATGGATGTATTCAAGTGGGTTTAATTAATTGTTCTTCTTTTATTTGAAGAATTGTAGTTATAAATGCAATTCTAGCTTAATACTCTATAGTTGCTTGAGAAAGGGGTATTATTGTCGAATTTTTAGTCGATGATTGTATTCATTGCATCTTTAAAAATCTAGCTTGAGAATGTGGGTTTGATTGCATTATTACAAATTTGGCTTGAAAAAGTGAATTAATCAAAAAATTGGGTTGTTCGATTGTAATTTGCGTGTTGAGATTCAAAAGAACTCACTTGATTCACAATAGTTGATTAAGAAATTTCTATAGAACTCAAAACCTAGCCTACCCACTGAGATTCAACATGTTTGAGTAACTAGTAATCACCCATTATGCGAAATTAGCATTCAACTTATCACACTCCCAAGGAACTTTCTCTACTTCTTTACTTCCAATTTTAGTAGTCGTAAATTTGTTTTTCCCAAACCCCCCCATTTGATATTAATCATTGAAACATTGTGATTTACCTTAATGTTGTGAAACCTCTACTTTTACAAACTATTAGGACACAATTTTACTACATAATCCAATTCTCTACTGTATCACTCCCGGTGGGATCGACTCCAACTCTTAGTTGGGTTTATACTTGTAAGCGACCCCCTACACTTAGAATTTGATGAAATGTAGCTGAGTGTTATCATCCACTACATTAAATAAACAACTAACCCCATAGTTACACCCCTAGAGTTGTGGTTCTAGCCACGAATCATAAAAAGAAATGAATTTATACGTATGATGTTGGCAGCCATTCATGTGTTGAAATTAAGCAATCATCTCTAAAACCTAATTCAATTGTCAATTAAAAGAGTGTTACAAAACCCTAAAATTAAGAAAAGAGTATTTCTCAATATCAAACTAACTAAGAAATTAGTCAAAAAAATTCTCCAAAAGACTTCCTCTTTTAAAAAAACTTCTCTCTCCTTTGGGCTATTTGTAATTTCACAATTTAAAAAAAAAACATCCATACACGACTCATTCATCGATGTTAGTCAGATCTTCTTAATTTTTTCGGCAAGTTCTCATTTTCTCTTTAACTTGCACTTCTTTTGCTTCATGCTTTAGGTGTTTGAACCTCAGTTTGGGAACTCAATCGAGTCATCCTTTCATACTAGTATGATCACCGATAACCACCTTATTCTCCTTTTTCAAATTGCATTTTTACTCATAATTTTTTCACCTTCGATGATGGCCTTCTAGTTCGCCTATGCAGTTTCGTCGAATCTCCTCGTCGACCTGCGTTAAAATATTTTCAATAGTGCAAATTGTCAACATGGGTGAGTTCAGGCCAATTGGGCGATCCTATTTTGGTTAGGCAACTTCCAGTTGGGAGTTCATACTCCTTTTGATATTTTTGGCCCTTTTCTCATGTATTCATCCTTGTCTTGTCCTTTATCCTTGATACCTTAAAAATATAAAAATATCATTAGAATAGGACATAAATAGGCATTAAGGACTCTAATTACTCAACTAAAGGGGCCACAAATTAGTTTAAATGTACCACTCATCATATTCACACACATCCATCTCAACATATTTATTTCTGCAACATTCCATTCATGAAAATGAGAGTTCCTTAGGTGAGAATATTTTTCTCAACACGATATAGCTTGTCTTACTACTTCTTTATGATATTGTATTTTGGTTTTAATGAAATATTCTTATCATACAAGACTTCATAAATGAGCCTCGATTTTATCTACCATTCATCAATAGAATATTTGACATTCTCGATGATTTTACCATTAATTTGGATAATAGACAAAAGATATTTGAAACTCCCTTTTTTGTAGATGACTTGTATATCAAATGTCACATCCATATCATAATCATGTGTTACTTCATTTAACTTGCACCCCAAGATTGATGTGTTGGTCTTGCTCAACATCAGTCTTTTAAATTTCAGTGTTTGTCACCAAAACCCCAAACCTAGAATTAACTTTACCACCATTATTATTGATAAGATCAGTGTCATTACTTGGAAATAACATAAATAATAAAACATGACACCTCTCCTTATATTCGCTATAAATTCATCAATCACCATTCAGTATTACAAGTAAAAATGTGATAAAAATTGAACTATGATGCAATCTTAACAACATTGAAAATATTATCAGTCTGTATCCTCTATCATTACATAAATATTAACTTTATTGTACGTGTCCTTAGATCGCCTAAGTATCAAATAAAAATGCAAAACATAATTCAACCAATAAGATCTTTATATAATATATATAATTTATATTCCCAATTGTTATTTGTCAAAAGGACTTTAACTTAAAGTTATAATGACAAATTGTAACATCTAAGGAAATAAAAAGTTGAAAGGAAACAAAAGTTTATATTTTTGGAAATGAAGCAAGAACGACCAGTGCTAACCCTTGTCTCAAATATCAACAAGCTGCAAAAGATGGCACGAAATATCATCGTTGATAGCTAGTACTATGACCTTCATCACAAAAATATGAAGAGTGTAGCATAAGTACCAAGACAAGGAACTAAGTAGGCATTATAGGCCGACCGAGCAAGAAAGGTAAAAACAATTAGAAAAGATTGAATCTAGACACAAACAGAGGTCAATAAGGATATGAAAAGAAGGCATACGAGTATACATAAAGTAAATTTATGTATAACAAAACTAAACCTAACTGGATCTCACAAGCCCAGAAGGTACACTCATGGAAAAATTTAAATAATACCCAAATGAACCGTCAGAAGCCCAGGTACACATAATAGCAGAGTATACAAGAAAAATAAATCCATATCTGAATACAAGAACATTAGTCGGGCTCCTAGCCTAGGTTACAAAGAACTAGGCAAATCCCAGCCCAACTAGCAAAAGTTACAATCGACCCAACCAAACAACTCGTAGCCCAGCTAGAAATAGTGATAATCAATAAAGGTTGACCAGCCATACAGTTCATTCCAGGTGCGTAAGTCACCCACCTAGAAAGAGTGACTCGGGTGCATGTCAACTCCATAGAGGATCTTAAATACCCATGCCGCCCAACTAGCTAGTCCACTCCCAGGGGTGTCAACCGCAAAACTTCGAAGAGTGCCTTGGGTGTATCCACTCTGAAGAGGATCTCATGTAGGCTCCAAGACCCCGTGTATCTACATCTACTCAAAAATTTATCACAAAAGGATCCATGCATGAGGAAATCCATTCCCAAGAAAGCATACAATCTATGGTAACACATCTCAGGAGAAAAATAGGGAGAGGAGACAAAAAGAGTAACAACCAACACAAATGTCTAAGATAATGCTAATACTATCAAACCCAAGTCTTCTATAAAAGTCTACAATGATCAAGTACATACGAGCGGCGTAGGAGACATACATAAATCACAAGGTGCATCAATCTAAGGAAACACTAGTCTATCCTAAACTAAGTCCAAAACATGCTAAACAATAAGTAATAAAATAACTAATTAACAAAACATGCTACAGAACACATAAACCCCTCTACCAACTTGGTACTACCCTCAAAATAGTAGTAATCAACCCTAAATCATGTTTTTACGAGGGAAAGTAGAATGAACTTGCACCCGCCAAGAATTCACCGTAATCATCAAGAATCTACAGATTCATGCTCAATCAAGATTGAAAGAAAGTTGTAGCCTACAAGGCTGGAGCATTTTTCTTCTAAATGACCTCTGAATGCTTCCACGCTATCAAGAATAGGATCATACCTTCAATACGATCGTTTAGACACCAAAATCACACGAAATGGCGACAGATCAATTTTTAAGTCAACGGGAATTGTGGGATTTATACCAGAAGTTTCGGAATTGACTACGTCAAAAGGTCCTAAACCATGCCTTGAACTTGTGTCCAAAACAAGGACATAATTCACGACAAAAAATATCTAATAAAACAACACACAACGAAAACAAAAATTAAGGGAAAACGTGCAACAAATATTGCACAAATATTACCTCGAACACAGTGTCACCAACACAATCAAGTCAATCCACCACGTATCCCCAACAATTACAAGCACGTGGAACTTCAAAAAACCAAAATCTGAGTTAAAACGAGTGAGTAATAACCAAAATACTATAATAACCAAGGCTGCCTCGTGACCAGCATTAAATTGATAGGCTTGAATGTGGGTCTAATACCCAATTTCTATTTTAAGCAAAATTCCACGAGGGGCCTTGGAATGAACCCAGAAGCCTCGGGAACTAAATGAAGCATCGTTCTAGTGTAAACTCAACATGCCGGAGCTAACAACGCTGACAAAATTCTCAGCTGAGCTCTTTTACCTAGAATGTTTACTAAAGTCAAACTTAGGCATCAACTTGAAAGTTAAAATGCCAAATCACAAAGACTCGCACTGACAGCCTTGCTAGTCGTGCCGACTATGCCACTAGCCAAATATGACCCATCTAGAGCTAATAATCATTAGAATTGTATTTTGAGGACATTTACATGAACCTCTGATAAATATGACCGTTCAAGGTTCAAAAGCTCTGAAAATCACTAAAAGTCGCATAAAAACCAAACGAATGACCAGGTTACCGAACTGTTAGTCCCAGCAAGTCAGAAATGACTTAGAGTAGCCATAAGAAAGCTCTAAATGATGAATGGGAGGAATAAATATAAAAAATATTAGGAGGTCATTACAATATATCCTACTAAAAAGGACTTTCATGCGTGAGAGTAAGAGTCAAGAATTAGTTGAAGGCTCAAACAAACTCGGAAAGTACTCTTGCATATCATGTTCGATCTCACAGGGATCCTCCTCAACAGGATGATGCCTCCAACATAACTTAACCACATAAAGGACTATCGAATGCAGCCACCACAGATTTGTCACAAGAATTGCAACTAGCTCTTCCATGAAGGTCAAACGAATATCCAACTCTTCTACATCATACTAAAGCACATATGACTCGTCATGAATATACCAACACATCATCGAAACATGAGATACTGGGAGGATAACTTAGAAAATCAAAGGCAAAACTAACTCATAAACAACCTTTCCAACTGTCGGAAAGATCTCAAAAGGCCCAGTATACCTGGGGCTAAGCTTGCCCCCGCATTAAAAATATAATGATGACCTTAATAGATGACACATGAAGGAAAACCTCAATGGCCACCACCCATGATTAGCATAACTCATCTCCCTACTCTGAGCTATCTGAAGTTTGTCCTGAATTACCCTCACCTACTTCAAAACCTTCTCAATCAGTTATGTACCATGGCTTTGTAGAATCAAACCTAGAAACTGGACAGAGACAACACATTTCGTAAATGGCCTCAAACAAGGCCATCTGGATGCTAGAATGGTAGTTGTTATTGCACGCAAACTCTACCAAAGGTATGAAATGGTCCCACTGACCTTCAAAATCCAAGACACAAGCCCAAAGCATATCCTTAAGAACCTAGATAGTACTATGTGACAAATCATCAGTATGCGGATGGAAAGTCGTGCCAAGGTAAACCCAAGTGTCCAACTCATCCTGAAAATGTCCTCCCAAAGCTAGAAGGGAACTGATCACCCTGAAATGATATAATAGAGACTGTCGCACCATGAAGAAGAAGCACCTCAAGAATGTAGATAAGGGCTAACATCTCGTCGCAGAATGAAGACTGAACATGAAGGAAGTTTGTTGATTTGGTCAATCAATCAACGATGACCCGAATGTGGTCAACACCTCTAGAAGTTTGAGGCAAACTTGCTATAAAGTCAAAACTGATGTGATCCCACTGCAACTCCAAAATGAATTATCTCTTGAACTCACCACCAGGTCTCCAATGCTCAGCATTCACCTACTGGCAACTCATGAAATGAGACACATAGTCTACAATACATCTCATCGTGTTGACTAACCTGTAATGCTATATCAAGTCACGATACACCTTCATGGTGGCCGGATATATTGAATATCTAGATTCATGGACCTCACAAAGCATCAGCTAAATCAAATCACCAACTCTTGCAACAAATATATGCCCTACAAACCTCCAAAATCCCATGTGAATCTAGGGTAACCTAACCGGCCTAACTATTAACACTTAATCTGGAAGTTTCAGAAAAGCCTCATCCTCAAACTGTCAGCTACAAATCTGATCAATAAGAGATGACTAAACTCCACATAAGGTAGAACAAGCCTAGAAACTGAAATATCCAACAAAATCATCTGATTATCGAGGACAGAATGTCCAAACCTAAAGGTGACTCCAGAGTAGATATGAAGGCAAGACTACCCATATTCGCTACCTTTAGACTAAGGCGTCTACCACCATATTTTCCTTGTTTTGATGGTAGAGAATAGAGTGGTCATAGTCCTTTAGAACCTCAATCTAGAGATGCTACCTAGAATTATGATCCCTCTGGATCAAGATGTACTAAAGGATCTTGTGATTATTGTATATCTCATAACGAACTCCAGATCTTTCGTGTGAAAAGTACCGCCACCAACTCCAAGTCATGAGTAAAATTGTTGCGATAATGTAGCACCACTTTCCTTAACACATAAGAAATAACCAAACTCGGATGTATCAATATATAACCCAAACCAAAGACAGATGCGTACCAATAGAATTTAAAGCCCTCACCCACCACTAAAAGAGTTTATACATGAGCAGTAGTAAGCAACTCCTTGAGCTTCCGAAAGCTCAAATCACACTCCTCATATAACTTAAAAGGTAAATCAAGATGAGCCAACCAGATCAAAGGTGTTGAAATGGTGGTGAATCCCTCCAAAAATCACCTGAAGTACCCTGCCAAACTGACGAAGCTCCAAATCTCAAAAACTGAAGTAGGCCTAGACATATCACGAATAGACTCTATCTTCACCGGATCTACCATTATGCAATCCTTGGACACCGTGTGCCCCAAGAATTCTACAGACTCAAACCAAAACTCTCACTTAAAGAAGTTTGGCATAAAGCTATTAATCTTTCAAAGTTTGGAGCAAAATCCTCAGACGATCCTCATGATCACTCCTGCTCCGTGAGTAAACTCGAATTTCATCTAAGAACACAATGACAAACATTTCAAGATATGACATGAACACCCACGTTATAAAGTCTGTGAAGATGACAGGGGAATTAGTCAACCCAAAAAACATCACTATGAACTCACAGTGGGCATATCGAGTCGTAAATTCCTTCTTAGGGATGTCCTTTGTTTAATCCCTAACTGATGCTAACCAAACATAAGATCTATCTTTGAAAAAAATTGTGGCACCTAGAAGTTGGTCAAATAGATTATCATTCCTAGGCATAAGTGTTCGGTTTTTCACCGTCAGCTTATTCAATTGTCTATGATAAATACATATGTGCATCACACCATCCTTCTTATTCACAAACAAAATAGGATCACCCCAACATGACACACTAGGCATGATGAATCCCTTACCCAAGAGATCCTAAAGGTCAACACTAGGCTCTACAAGCGCCATCTAATATGTCGAAAAAGAAATAGCTCGAGAAAGGGGCTTAAGCTAAATTGGAAAATCAATAACATCCTCTAGAGGTACGCCAAGTGGGTCTCTAGGAAAAACATCTATAATGTCACGGACGATTGGAATAGACTCAACTAGAGGGACCTCCATACGCACATCACAAATATAGGGAAAATAAGACAAACACCAGCTTGCCACTAGTCTTTGATCCTGAAAAAAATAGATTAATCTAATCGGTGTGCTACAAATAGATCCCTGTGACACAACTAGGGGAACACCATGCATGTCTAAAGTAACATTCTATGAGAAACAATCTAATGTTGCACGGTAGGAAGATAACTAGACCATGCCTAGATTCACATGAAAATTATGCATGTATAATATTATAAGGTCAGCTTGGGTATCACACACCTGGATAGTAACTAAGAAAGGTTGAAAGACTTGATCCGCTACTAAAAACTCACCCACATTGGTCGACACATCCAATGGTGCTGCCATAGGCTTAGAGCTCACACTCATAAGAGAAGCATAATACACAGTCAAATAAGAAAGGTAGACCCTGGATCAAATAAAGTTGAGGCGAGCTGATGGCATAAAATAATCGGACATGTGATCACATGATCCAATGCTTCAGCCTCCGTCCTCGCTAGAGCTTCGTAGAAATGTCCTTGTCCACCTATGCCCTACCGATCAGTCTTACCACCTGACCTGTCTCCCTAGGGTACATCCCTAAAACCCTCCACTGCGAAGGTCCTGACCCTAACCTTGACCACTTGCTCGAGGTGCTGGTGGTGGAGCTGGTAGAAATGGTTGTGGAACTGGAGCGATCCATTTAGGCAAAAGACAATCTTTGGCCCAATGACCTAACTCACCACAATCAAAACAACTTGATGGTGATCTGCTCCAAGAAGCACTACCACCATGGAATAATTTAGTGGCCTAGTACCCATGACTCGGACTAGAGCAACCCTCACTTTAGCTATACTAATCACCCTTTCAACTCTACAATGAGGCCTGAACAAGCCGATTGGTCTGACCCTACTAAAACCGATTTTGAGCCCTTTCTTGTGCATCTCTAGGCTTTGAATGGCACCATCTACAACTACCCGCATATCTAACTCTCTTTTCACTACCCCTTTGGGCTTCAAGATAGAGCATCTCAATAGTACGAGCATGATAAACAACATCTAGAAAGGAGCAACTCTTTGAGATCATAGACTGACATTCAACTCGCAGCTACAATCTTAACCCAAGAACAAAACACTGATTCCTCTCTTCCTCGGTAGATAGAATCATGATTGCATGATGAGAGAGCTCATTAAATCTTGCCTCATACTCAAACATTGTCATAGAATCTTGCACCAAGTTGAAGAACTGATCCTAAAAGTGATCTTTGACGATGTGAGGAATTAACCTTTCCAAGAAGGCCTTAGAAAACTTGATCCAAGTCACTGGAGGAGACTTTACTGATCTAGTCTCAGTATATACGCCACAACTTCCTGTCAGGCCGATCTATTGGTACACAATAAAGTTGGCTCCTCTCGACTCCACCAAACCCAACGTATATAGCTGCTCACGAAAAGTAGTCAAAAAATTACAGGCATCCTCACCTACAACCCCTGAAAACCTTGGAGGTGAAAGCCCCAACACTACTCCAATAATCTTCTGCTCTTCTAGAGGCATAACTTCGGTCGCAATCACGGGTTGGCCACCCTAGGTTATTCCTTGGTCCGAGGTGCCTCTACTGAAGGCTAATTCTTCTAATCTAGTGTTGGTGCTTGTGTTGGTGCAGGTGCAAGTGCTGGGGCCTGGTGCATGACACCCAATACAATCACAAGATGTGTAATGGCTTCATCATGGTCTTGCCTCATAGACGGTCCGGGTAGTGGCTAAGCTGGTCCTAACCCATGGGCATCTCTTGAACATAGGCTGCTACAAGATTTGCTCGGGGTTTTGGACCCTGCTATGTAACTAGGGATTCTGTTTCACCCTTATAAGGAAAGGGAGGTGGACCTTTACCCCTACATGCCATCTTGAGAAAAAAGTGAAACAAGTGAGATTTCAAGAAACTAATAACACAAGGTTGCACGAAAGCAATACAAAAAAGAAAAATTCCTAATGACACCATATAGCTTCCCAACGATAGGATACAAAAGTTTCTACACTGATCTGCAGGACTCTACTAGGTATTAGCTTTGTATAAGTGAGACTAGGGAACCTTGGGCTCTAATACACACATTTCGCGACGACCTTCTGAATCATGATGGCACCAACTTAAACATACCATATGAAATCCTAATCCAATTCTTGAAGCATCAAAATAAACAAACAAACCCATTAGTTCCTTCCGGTAAAGTCAACACCGGAGCGGAAGTAAGTCTCTCTTTATATTCCTAAATACTCCTTTCAAAATTTTCCAACCATAAGAATTTGGCTTTCTTTTTTGTTAATGTCGTCAATGGAGAGGCAATCAATGAAAACCCTTCAACAAAACTTCTATAGTAACCGGCTAAACCCAAGAAACTTATAATATCTAAAAGGGATAGAGGACTATGCCAACTTTTTACCACATTCATCATCTTAGGATCTACCTCAATACCCTTTGTGGAAACAATGTGACCAAGAAAATCCATGGACTTTAACCGAAACACACATTTACTAAACTTTTCAAAGAGTTGTTGGTCCTTGAGGACTTGCAACACAATCCTCAAATGATCGGTATGATCTTCTTCACTCCTTTAATAGATCAGTATATCACGAATGAACACAATCACAAACATGTAAATGTATTGTTTAAATACCCTATTCATCAAGTCCATAAAAGCCGCCGCAACATTAGTCAAGCCAAAGGACATCACCATAAACTTATAATGACCATACCAATTTCGAAAACCCATTTTTGGAATATCACCCTCCTTCACCCTCAATTGGTGATAACCCAAGCGGAGGTCAATCTTAGAGAAGTAACTTGCTCCTTGTAGTTGGTCAAACAAATCATCTATCCTTGTGAGAGGATACTTATTCTTAGTGGTAAGCTTGTTCATATGACGATTATCAATACACATACGAAGTGAACCATCCTTCTTTTGAACAAATAAAACTGGAGCACCCCATGGATAGATACTCGGTCGGATGAAACCCTTATCTAACATCAGAGCCATTCGGTAATGAGGAATACATATATGTTGCATATTTAGGAGATGGGCAATACCAAAGGGATTGGGTTTTATGACTCTATTGTTCTTGTTAACTTTCGAAAGAACTCACTTTAATCTCAATAGTTAATTGAGAAACAACTATTGCACTAAAAACCTTGCCTACCCATTGACATTCAAAAAATTTAAACAACTAGTAACTACCCATTACACAAAATTAGCATTCGACTGATCACATTCCTAATGTTGAATCTCTAATTGTTTACTTCCTGTGCTAAGTAATCTTTGTCTTAAATTGGTTACCAAATCACCCCATTTGATATTAATCGTTAAAACTTTGTGATTTGTTTTAATGCTGCGAAAAATTTACTTCTACAAATGATTAGGACACATTTTTACTTCTTAATTAAATTATTTACCATATAACTCCCAGTGGGATCGACCCCAACTCTCAGTTGGGTTTACACTTGTTAGTGACCGCCAACACTTAGAAATGGATGAAGTGTAGTTTAGCGTTATCAATATGGAGAGAAATCAAATAGATTGTTTAATTCTCATTTACCTTTTTCTTCTAAAGCTTCCAATTCCAAGCTTGTAAAACTCAAAATAATATCAACATCTTTTAGTAGTTGTTTACTGGATAAATAAACTTGAGGAGAGCTACATAAGTGGTTTTGGTGTGACAAAACATCAGCAGTGTAATTGCCTTCCATGTAGGTGTGATTGCACTTAAAACACATGAATTTGGTTGATGATACTGTGAAGTCTTTAAATGAGTTGCCTAGTAGACCATGGAGGTTGAAATTTTTTACTGATCCAGTTGATAAGGAGTTCAGAATCTACTTCCAATATCACCTTGTTATATCCCAAGTGAAGACACCATGATAGTCCAAGGACTTTTGCCTCAGTTTTTGCTTTGTTGTTAGTGACTCGTCCCATTGGAGAAGTAAAGGAAAAAGTAATATCATCCTCATAGTTACTGAGGATGCCTCCCACAATAGTTTTTTTGGGGTTCTCTAGTGCACTGCAATCAGTGTTAAATTTGACAAAGTTATCAGGTGGTGTAATCAAGCATACCCTGCTTACTATGATGTCATGGGTGCAACCTTCAATTATGAGGATTGGTTCATTCCAGTGGGAATACTATTTGATATAAGGAAATGCAGTAGTGAGTAAATTGCATATTTCTCTAAAGATGGAGTATATAACCCTAGCAAGATTTGACTGTTTACCCCCACACTTGCTAGAGCACCTACTTTTCCATAAGTTCCTTCAAATGAAAATGAGGGTGGATTGGAGAATAAGCTTCTGGGCATCATTCTTGAATTTAGAAATCCACCACCCCATAACAATGTTTCTAAGAGGGTGTACTCCCTGTCAACAACTAAAGAATCAACATAGTACTTCCAAATCATTCTTGAACTTAAATATCCCAAAATTGCATGTTAGACAAGCTGCTTAGAGTAGAATCTAACCTCTTCAATCTTTGGTGAAAGGTCCAAATAGGGTTGCCATTAATTTTATTGTTCTTGACTTTCTCCTTGAAGGATTGTTGATCTGTTCAACAGTTTAGAAATTTAATTTTTTTACATGGTTTGCATGTTTCTCCATTAACTCCATAAGCAAAGGGCAATGGTCTGATCCAACTAAGGCAGATGATTGATGGTTGTATGAGGCATTATCTCCAAACACCTATCATTTACCATAGCCCAATATAGTCTTTTCAAAATTTATGAAGTTGATACCCCTTTGGTTTGTCCAGGTATACTTTTGTCCATATAAACAAATGTCCATAAAACCTCAAGCTTCAATAACACTTGATAAATTCAAAACTCTTGTTTATGTTGTATGACACCCCCAAACTTCCCTTACGGACTAGAAATAACATTAAAATCTCCAATAGTACACAAAGAGATGATAGTGTTAGCATGATAAATCACTTTGTCCCATAAAAGGACTTCTAAGATTGACTTTGCATTTTGCAGAAACAATGGTGGTTCTGATTCGGTTAGGGGACACGACATGACTGATATCACAAGTGATTTGATGATCATCACTATCTATAACTATACAATCCATTTGATAGACCATAACAACCATATTTTGCCATATGGATTATAGACTGCATGATCCATGTTGAGTTGGATTTTAAACTTGTGAATTCGAGAATTCTAAGAAAATGGATCAATAATAGCAAAAAGGGAAATTTGGTATATTTTTGAGGTTTTTTTATTCTTTCCATAGCACCCTAGGTATTAGTAACCGTTACTTTCCTAATGAATGTACTAATCATTGTAAACGTTTGGAAGAATGGGATCTTGTATTTGGTGTGCAAGCATGGGCAGAGTTGGTGGGACTCAATTTTTTTTAATATTAAACCTAGTTTTATGGTTGCCTCTAAGATATAGACCTTGATTTGTGGGTTTCAAATAAATATTTGAGGGTTTCACTAAATTATGATTTCTTATTGTTGATTCAGACATCTAATGCAAGATTTAGTGTTAATACATGATAATTAGTTGAAATTATATTGAACCGTGCATGATCCATTAAATTCGATTAAGAACCCCTGATGAAGCTTATGAACTATGAATTATGAATTTACGAAGATATAAATATCTTTTTAGCAAATTGTTGTATATGATTTGGGGATGCTTTGAAATGAAAGTGTCAATCCTAGTTTAAAAGGATTTCTCACTTACTATTATGCTCATGTTTGTAGAAGGTATTTCTCCCATATGGATTCACATTAGTGAAAGGTTTTTCTCATTCATGTTGAATAGTGTTTAAGGAGATATTATATGTTTTGACCTCAAAAGTGTGGATTGGTATTTATCATTGTCTTTCCTATGTTAAATTTGACATTTACCTATTTTATTAGGAATTAGACTTAGCACCGAGAGGGCTTTCACCTACAGGCTAAAATAGGGTAGTCTCTAGTAGCAACATCTACTTCCAAACTATGTGCCCTCATACATTTGTCTTAAATGACCTAGCTAGTTGATCCACTTTAGCAGAAGATGATACGTACGGATTCTACCTTGGCAAGTAGATTCCTCTTCTTTCGGTATGAGGGATATATAAGATTCCATAAAATAGTTCTCATTGTCTTATTATCGGTTAAAGCTAAGATCCCACAAAATTACTTTGTTTTCTTCAAAGCTTTTCTTATGTTTTCTAATTCAATTGCATTGACTATATCCCAATATTTTCATGTTTTGCTTCTTTAAGTCTCTAAATATTCAAGAATTATTGTGTCTACATGTTCAAAACTATTCATGTTACCATGTATATTTTATGCATATTGCCCCATACTTAGTACATTCCATGTACTAATGCATACTTGCACCTACATTATCTTATGAATGTAGTGTCCGACGCTTCTTCATCGCACACTCGTGGCTAGACATCTATTGGGTCCTTCAAGTTATTGGTGATTCCTCATATTCCCAAGACCGAGACACAATATAATTTTATGTCATTTCTATTTTAGACTTTGTAATGTTATGTATGGGTGACGTCCCAATAAATTTCCTTATGATGTATTAGATGGCTTATGGAAAGTTATGTTAGACTTCCCCTTTGTCAAATTGTTTTGATATATGTTATGCTATCTTTTAAAGCCATTATTTATATTCTCTTGTATGTAGTATGTTAACTAGATTGTGTAGGGCCTCTTGGGGTCCTATACGTCATGTTACACCTAGGGTATACTTTGGGTCGTGATATTTGATATCCATAAAAAAAAGTTGTGTTTGTCTAAGTAGGTTTGATACGATTGTGGAAGCAGCAGAAGCGTATGATGTGACTGCTATTAAGTTTCACGGGATGAAGCGAATAATTTTTTTGCATTTCACAAACCTCCGATGGATTGGCCTCCATGGAAGAATAGTTATATTCAAATAAGCAAATGTGGTGTTGGCGTTTGAATTACAATTGTCGTTTGATCTAATCTTTGGAAGCAACTATTCAGCATCCTCCATTGGTGTTTTTACTAATGGTCTAGGTAACAATTTGTTTCAAAATACTAAATTCCAATTTTTTTTATTGCTTCAGGTGTTCTGTCATTGTATCAATGGTGCACTTTTAATTACTCTACACGAATTGAAATGATTCATTGCCAAAACGAGTACGTAAGGAGAAGGTGGTGTTCAGTCATGGAGGTGGTGGTTCTTTTATTCCCATAAGCGGTGCTTTGTCCTTGATTAATTTTATGGGTAGTGCTAATCATAAGCACATTGAGATCGACCTTAATTATCCAGCGACACTGGAGGACATGTGAAAATTGCATGTGTTGATGATCGATGACTTTGCATGTTCTTGGATCTATCCTATTGTTTAAAAGTTGTTATGTTGTTAAATTAAAGTAATCCCCCTTTTTATTTTTAGTAATTAGGATAGAGTTATAAGGGAAACAAAACAAGAACGCTAACGATTTTCTCATCGATATATGTTCACAGTCTTATTTTATTGTCAAAAAAATCTTATATTCATGAATGATGATTTCAAACTTTTATTTACTACAATTTTAGTGAACATTGGATAAAAAAATTAATATTTTGATCAATTTGGTGCTATATTCACATGTATCAGTGTAGATTATCTATGTTATATCTTTTGAGCACATATTTTTTAAATTTTTTGTAAATTCAAAATGATTAGCTGATGGGGAATTGATGGAGGAGGGAATTACAGTATCGGTGGTAGACAGAAGTTATTATTCTTATATTTTAATGGACTATTTATCCTCTATTTACTTGCATTGAAGCGTATTAACTTATGAGTGTTTTTTTGTTTTTTTGCATCTTAAGTGAATGTGAATGCAAAACGATTAGATGAGAAGCTAATGAAGAAGAAAGTGGTAGTTGCAATTAGGACTAGAATGAAAAGAAACAGATGATTTGACATGTGTGGGTTAATTATAATATTAATTACTTTGGATAATTGTTCATTTATTCCTACATTTAACTTGCAACAAAAAATTAAAAATCTTTTTTACTATTAGGGACGTTATTAATTTTCATTTTCCTTTACATTATTAATATTTGTTACTACATAATCTTGTATGTAAGATAATATAGTATTTTAGTTTTAATGACTGATAGGTTTTAAGTATTATTTTATAAATTCCATGATATTAAATTCCCGCACGAAGCGCGTGTAATTTTACTAGTATATATGTATATATAAAAGAACCTTAGGCCTGCCTACCTGACGCTACCACAAATAAGGATTCCCTTTTAATTTATATATTACCAAAACTAGCCTTCTTCTTTCATGAAAAGTTGTGACTTTTATGAAAAGTTGTGACTTTTAGGAAGAGTTGTGACTTTTATGAAAAGTTGTGACTTTTATGAAGAGTTGCGACTTTTATTAAAGATTGCGACGTTTATGAAAGGTTGTGACCTTTCTAAAGGGTTGTGACTTTTCCAAAGAGTTGTGACCTTTCCGATAAGGCACAATAAGCATTTGTTCACACTACCCTTTGTTGTCTATAAATAGAGGGATTTCCTTTCATTTTAAAACAACGAAAATTCTGAACTTCTTCTTCTTCTTCTGCATAGTTAAATATTTGTGTACTTTACTCTTGTTGAGTGACTTATTGATACCATTGTTTTTGTATCAATATGTTTGTGAATAAAATCGTTTCATTCTGAGAGGATATAATTCTTTAAACCTCAGGTATTAAAGGGGAGTAATTTTCTTAAGGGGACACCGTGCATTTAGTGGACTGAATTTTTTCCTTTCTATTTCATATTATTTTTACATATCCTTGTATTTTTATTACATTCATTAATTTATGCTTATGATATTAATTGTTGTTTTTGAGTACATGTTTTAAACTCTGTTGTTAATGTTTCAGCAAAGTTATTATTGTATTCATTAGAGGTTCTTGAGTATGCGATAATGACAAATAATCAAATTCATGTCAGAATATTGCTAATATTTTTTTAAGAACCTATTTTACCCATTATTTTTAATGTATGTATATTAGTAAAGGATTATTTGCAAGTTCAATGCAATTTTTATTTAAGACCGCTTTAAGCGCGGACAAATTACCTAGTTATCAAATATGACACTAGGTGATACTAGTTCTATTTAACGTAAATTGGACTTGATTAAATCAATCAAAATTAAGAAACATAAATAGGATTTACTATAACTAAGAAGAAGCAATAAAAAAATCTTAAAACTCGTCATCTCAGGTAGCTAATATATTATGAAATTTACTTAAAAATCCTATATTGATCCAATATTAAACTTAATAAGAAGATATTTTAAGGAAATTGTTATCTAATAGAAACGGAAAAAATTACTTCTAATGAGGAATGGCGTCCTATAGTAAATGCTCTACGAGGTGTATAGTCATTACCCTTTTCTTTCGGTGGATGAGAGAAGTTTTATTTGCATCTAGGATGTTTAGGTGAAGAACTGAACAGTGCATTAGAGAATACACTATTCTTATTTAAGTTAGAGGTTTAGAAAAAAATTCTGGAGTCTGCAAGGTTCAAGATTAGTAGGACCAAAACAAAATATTTGAAGTCCAAATTCAGTAGAGTTGGATGAAGCAGACGTGAAAGTAATGCTTTCCACACAAACTATTTCAAAGATAAAAATCGGTACTACAAGATAGTGGGGACATTGACGATGATGTCACATACCATATTGGGGAAACATAAATGAAATGAAGGCTTACTTCGTGGAGTTTTGTGTGATAAGAAGCTACCACCTAAACATAAGGGTGTGCTTTACCAAGTGGTGGTTAGATGAGCAAAACGATATTGAGATTGTTCGGACATGTGAAAAAGAAGGGATTAGATAATACATTGAGAACTTCAGATTACAGGGAACATGACTTTACATAGGATAGAGTGAAGGTTGCGTTTTGGGGTAGAAGGTTAGTAGGAATGAAGTGTTGTCTTGTCGTGCGTAGGTTTTAGCTTTGTTAGTTCATGTCGTACTACTACCTGTATCCTTGTAGTTATTGCCTTATGTTGTGTGTTTTGTTTTTATTATCACACTATTTTGTTGTTGTTATTTTTTCTTTCTTTCTGATAGACTTTACATTGTTTTTCTTATTCATGTCTATGCTTTCTTCTTCATTGTTTCTTCTTCCTTTACTTGAGTTTGATGCACTTTAGCCGATGAAGTTTCGGAAAGAATCTCTCTACCTTATCAAGGTCAATTCTAACGTCTATGTATACTCTATCCTCCTCTGATCCTACTTATTTAAATTTTACTTAGTATGATATTATTGTTGTTGTTGTATATGTATCATTTTATACGATTACTATAATTAGCAAATGCGTGCAGGTTGAAATGATCAAACACTAACATTAAGTATTATTAATTGTTTTTTAAAGTATACTTGAAATAACAAGTGAAGCATTAAATTAATGAAGCAATAATCGACATTGATAAACTTAACAAATTTATTAGCATGTTGGTCGGCATGACTTTCTAATAACAGCCGTAAAAAAATGTAAATATTACATCAGTTTGATAGATTTAAACTACAGAACTTCAAAGTAATGACAAGCAGTGGCGGAGCCAGGATTTTCGCCAAGGGTGTTCATATTTTAGGACAAGTAAAAAAATAAACCTTGCTAGTCAGATTATAAAGATTGGCTTCAAAATAGTCATACCTCAATATCAAATTAACCAACTATCCAAAATGAAAATTCTTAAAACGGAAACTTACAAAATATCAATAGATAAACTAAGGAAGATGAAGTAGGACAAATATATTGACGGATAGTTTCATACACACCAAAATATGTAAATTGTAAAGTGATAACTATAATTGCATTCGACGACACTTCATCTCTTGAAATGTTTTCATAATACACTCATTAGAGACATCTTTAAATACTTTTTTCTCTACATAAGGCACTATGCAACCATCTAAGAATTCATCATCCATTCGATTTCGCAAGTCATTCTTGATAATCTTCATTGCCGAAAAAGCTCTTTCAACTGTAGCAGTGGCAACAGGTAGAAGCAAAGCAAACTTCACTAAAAGAAATACGAGAGAATATGTTAAATGCTTCTTTGTCTCAACCAACTTTCTTGAAAGTTCTCCAAGTCCACCCAAATTGGAGAACCTTTCATCAATATCACGAA
>JAJOOO010013756.1:0-20614 GCA_029582685.1 Solanum piurae | reverse complement strand
CTATTACTCTAAGCTCAAGGAGCTTTGGATGGAGTTTGATTCACTTATGCCTTGTCCTGGTTGTGCATGTGAAGTGTCTAAGACCTATGTTGTTCATTTCGAATATCAGAGGTTAATGCAATTTCTTCTAGGGTTGAATGAATCATATAATCAGTGTAGAAGTCAAATCATGATGATGGATCCTACACCAAGTGTGAACAAAGCTTACTCATTAGTAATGGCTGAAGAGTGTCAGAGAGTACTTGGTAAATCGAATATAGTAGGGACTGAAGGCACTAGCTCTATTAATTCTAGGCAATTGACTGAGGCAATGGCATTTTTCAGTAATGGGAAGGGGTTTACTAGATCAGGAGGATCTACAATCCAGTCTGGATCAAGTTTTAGACCTCAGAAATCCCTTAACAGCAATCTGTATTGTGATTATTGCAACTGGAAGGGCCACACTAGAGCTGTGTGTTTTAAATTGCATGGGTACCCTGCTAACTGGAAAGGAAAGAGGAGGACTAGCCCTGGTCCTATCACTGCAGCCAATCTTGTAAGAGCAAACTCTCCTAGCAATGGTAATGCTAGTTTCATGGATTTTCAGTCTAGTTCAGGGTCTCCGGGTCAAGGTTTTCCTACTGGGAACAGTTCAGGCAACTATCAGATTCATCAACATCCTTCATTATTAGAAGGTACTTCATACTCAAATTCTTCCCCAGCTCTTATGACTAACATGCAGCCCTACCAGTATCAGACTCCACAGTGGCCATATCAGCATCAATATATGCAAATGCCACCGGAACCTGAGAAGACTAACAGTAATATTGCTGGAAGAGCATCAGGTATGTTAAACTGTTCTATTCATCCAAATGTTGGTGACAAATGGATAGTAGATTCAGGAGCCTCCAAGCATATGGTCAATGCTCTCCACTTGTTAACTCACTCTATTAATCTCCATGATTCCTCTAAGGGTAAAGTGCACTTACCTACTGGTAGTTTAGCTAAGGTCAGTCATATTGGTTGTTCTCAGATACTTGGAGGGATTGAGATAACTAATGTACTGTATGTTCCTGAGTTCAAGTATAACTTGCTCTCTGTGCCACAGTTAATCAATGAGTTAAATTGTTGTGTTCTTTTCTATCCTGATCACTGTGTATTTCAGGATCTCTCCAGTGGGAAGGTGAGGGGGATTGGCAAGTTAGAGAATGATTTATATGTTCTTCAAGCTGACTGTCAGTTGAAGTCACAAGCAGCAGTTTCTTTGCCATCAGCTTATGCAGTTTCCACTACTACATCATGTCAACCTCCTATAGCTCCTGTTAACAAGAATGTCTCTCTATGGCATAAAAGGCTAGGCCATGTTCCATTTACTACTCTTAAAATGCTTGGATGTTTCAAATCATTGTCTTCCAAGTCTGATACAATTTGTACTGTATGTCCCTTAGCTAAACAGTCAAGACTTTCTTTTCCATTGAGCAATACAAAAACTACTACTTGTTTTCATACTTTACATGCTGATGTATGGGGTCCCTATAGAGTGCCTACTCATGATCATAAAAGATATTTTCTCACAATTGTGGATGATTGTTCCAGATATACTTGGTTATTTTTGTTAAATTCCAAGTCTGAAGTAATTGTAGAGCTTAGGAATTTTCTCGCAATGATCAGAAATGTGTTTTCTGCCAGTATAAAGATTTTAAGGACTGATAATGGGTGTGAGTTTTTCAACTCACAAGTGACTCTGTTACTCCAGTCACTAGGTATCCTTCACCAAAGTTCTTGTATCTACACTCCACAACAAAATGGAGTAGTCGAACGAAAGCATAGACATATTTTAGACACAGCCAGAGCACTGAGATTTCAGGCTAGTTTGCCACTCAAATTCTGGGGAGAATGTGTTCTTACCAGTGTATATCTCATCAACAGAATTCCCTCTCAAGTTCTTAAAGGGAAGACTCCATATGGTGTTTTATTTCAATCATCACCACCCCTTGATCACTTAAGGGTGTTTGGATGCCTTGCTTTTGCTACAGAAGTCAGAAAAGTGGATAAATTTGCCTCAAGAGCAGCTCCTGCTATTTTTCTTGGTTACTCAGCCTTGCAAAAGGGATACATATTATTTGCTCTACACACTAAGGAGTTTTTAGTGAGTAGAGATGTGGTGTTTAAGGAGGATATCTTCCCATTTCAGTCTATGCATTCAGACGTATCTCCCCTATTTCCTGTTTTGCAGCCTACTGAGTTGTGTGACTCAACTCCTTTATGCTTTCCTGTTGCTCCTGTTGTAACTGATAGCTGCTCTGCGAATGCTCCTGTAGCTCATACTGCTGAGCCAGCTCAAGTTCCAGTTCCCTCTATTGATGATCCTCCTATTTCCCCTACTGCATCTCTTCCTAGTAGGAGATCTTCCAGAATTATCAAACCCCCTGTATGGATGCATGACTTCATTACTACTCAGCCTAAGTCTACATGCTTGTATCCACTGTCAAATCATGTTAGCTATGCCAATCTCTCTGGTGTATATGGAGAAGCTTTAGCAGCTTATTCTAGTATTATTGAACCTACTTCATTTGCTGAGGCTGCTGGTTATCCTAAATGGGTAGAGGCTATGAGATCCGAAATTGCAGCATTAGAAGATAACCATACTTGGAGTCTTACTGAGTTACCACCTGGCAAGCAACCTATTGGGTGCAAGTGGGTGTTTAAAGTTAAATATCTAGCCTCCGGTGCTGTTGAAAGGTATAAGGCGAGACTGGTTGCAAAGGGCTTTAGTCAAAAAGAGGGCTTAGATTACTCAGAGACTTTTTCTCCTGTTGCCAAAATGGTTACAGTAAGATCAGTCTTGGCTGTGGCTGCTGCAAGACATTGGTCTGTGTTTCAAATGGATGTGCACAATGCATTTTTGCAGGGTGATCTTCCTGAGGATGTCTATATGGTTATTCCACCTGGTTTTTGCAGACAGGGGGAGACTGACAAAGTCTGCAAACTTCACAAATCCTTATATGGTCTAAAACAGGCACCAAGACAATGGAATCTTAAACTGACTGAAGCTTTAGTTCAGTTGGGATTTGTTCAAAGTCATTATGATTATTCCCTCTTTACCAAGAAAGTAAATAAGGAGTTGATAGTAGTGCTTGTGTATGTAGATGATCTACTTGTGACTGGCAGCTGTAGTAACTTGATTGTGCAAACCAGAAATGACCTTAAACTCAAGTTCAAAATGAAGGATCTGGGAGAACTAAAATTCTTCCTTGGTATTGAATTTGCTAGGTCTAAGGAGGGGTATGTAATGAGCCAGCGCAAGTATGCCTTGGAGTTGATATCTGAGATGGGTTTAAGTGGAGCCAAACCAGTGTCTACACCTCTGGATCCTAATCTAAAGCTAACATCCATTGAGTTTGATACACATGTACAAGGATCAGAAACTACTATATCAGACAAGCCCTTAAAGGATGTTGGCAGATACCAAAGATTAGTGGGAAGACTGTTGTACTTAACTATGACCAGAGTTGATATCTCATTTGCAGTACAGACATTAAGTCAATTTATGCATGCTCCTAAAGAATCCCATATGGAAGCTGCTCTAAGGGTGGTCAAATATATCAAGACAGCTCCTGGACTTGGTTTGTTTATGCCTGCTCAAAGTTCAGAACTTCTGACTGTCTATTGTGATTCAGACTGGGGTACTTGTGTACAAACAAGAAAGTCTGTAACTGGATATTTAGTAAAATTTGGAGATGCACTTATCACCTGGAAATCAAAGAAGCAAGAGACTGTTGCCAGAAGCTCTGCTGAAGCTGAGTTCAGGAGTATGGCTTCAGCAGTTGCAGAAATAACTTGGCTAATTGGAGTATACAAGGAACTAGGGGTGACTATCAAACAACCAGTGGATCTATTCTGTGACAGCAAGGCTGCAATACAAATTGCAGCCAATCCCATTTTTCATGAAAGAACTAAACACTTCGACATTGATTGTTACTTTGTCAGAGAAAAACTAACTCAGGGTATGATTAAGACTCATCATGTATCCACCAGAGATCAGTTAGCAGATCTTCTTACAAAAGGGTTGTGGAAAGCTCCTCATCTGCATTTAATGACCAAGCTGGGTTTAAAAGACATCTTTCAGCCATCAGCTTGAGGAGGGGTGTTGAGCATAAGTGAGACTGAGGAGCTGTTATAAGAGTTAGTTAGGATGAACAGTAAAAGTCAGTAAGTTGGTTAGCTGTTAGTTACTAGTTAAACTGTGGTTAGTTTATAATTAACTAGACAAGATGGTTAAAGTAGATCCAAGTAATACACACTATATATAGTGGTATAGATATGTTGTAAAGAAGAAGTCGTACATATTATTCAATACATTTTTAGTTTCTATTCTTCTTCATAACTGCCTTTCACATTGTTATCAATTTGTAATATTACAAACTAGAATGTATCTAAGTTGTTAGCTTATAAACTAGTAGAATTTATGTAAAGTTTTCCTTTCTCTGAATGTGTAGGAAGGACCTGTTCCATGTTACTTATTTGGTCCGACCCAACTTCTTTGGCCCAAACCATTTGTCAATCATCAAAAAATATTAGATCCAACACCCCATCTTCAGAACACAGAGTATTCACTTTTTTTTTTAATAATGGTTAGCAATTCTTGGAATTTTTGGTTATGGCATAGAAAATTCCCTCATTATTATAATTATGAATTCTATAGAATACTCATTTCTCAGGCCCAATCCCATGTATATTAGCACTACGACTTTTTTGTATCCTTCATTAATTTCATTTGTCTCAAGGTGTCTTGGACAAAAATATGTATTTTTCTATTATTAATACATAAATTAGACATTTCAATTCTATCACATTAATTCAATTGCTACTAAATATATTTACGATACCAAATATTGTTGCTAAAATTAAAATCCCTGCCACTAAATATCTCTTTTATTATAGTGACTAGTCCACAAAATACTCTTATTTGTTGGGAAAATAAACGGACGGGGGGAATCAATCGTTCAAAGAGGGCTAGCTTTTTATTTATATTGATACGGATACATAGTTAAATGATCATTTGAATTTCACCATATATAAGTTGGTCAATCTTTATTTATTTATTCCTACTTTAATAATAATAATATTACATTGTTTTGTTGATGAACAATCTCTTGTAGACCTCTGGTAAAGCCACATTTGTAGTGGTATAACCACCATCAATTTTAAGATCAAGTCCACTTGCATATCTAGATTCATCACTTGCCAAATACAACACTCCATCTGCTACATCTTCAACACTTAGTAAAACTCCTTTCAAATTTCCTCCTTCTGTAAACCATTTATCAGCCATTTCTTTGTTTACTTTAAATGCATTTAACATCAATGGTGTGCTAATTGCATAAGGAGAAACACTATTAACTCTTATTCCATATTTCGCTAATTCGACTCCAACATTCTTAGTAAGTCCCAAAAGTGCATTCTTTGAAACGGTATAGATGTGAACCAAATCACTATAAAACGTCGATACTATACTTGTTGTGAAAATAATGACACCTTTCTTTTTCGGAATCATCACTCTAGCAGCATGTTTCGCGCAGTAAAATCCTCCAACAACGTTTACATCGAATATGTTCTTAATCATGTTGTAATCAATGTCTTGGATACTGGTAAATGGATTGCCTATTACACCAGCGTTACTAAACATTATGTCAAGCTTACCAAATTTAGCAATTGTTGTATTAACAACATTTTTTACGTCCGATTCTATCGAGACATCACAATGGACATAGATAATTGTTTGCTTATTGCCAATTTGTTGTGCTACGGAAGTTCCAAGTTTGTCCTGAATGTCACAAATTACAACTTTTGCACCTTGTTGAACAAAAAGTCTAGCAGTGGCTGCTCCTATGCCACTAGCTCCACCAGTTATTATTGCTACCTTACCTTCAAGCCTAAAGAATAAGTTTAAATACATATTAATATTAAAGTAAAATAAAATAAAAAATGAATAAGATAAAAAATAAATTATGCGTCCTGCGTACACTTCTTGTTGTTGTCATTCAAAAAGAAGCAATTGTAAGACATTCAATGTGCAAAATCACAGTGGAATAAAAATTAACATACCTTCTATTATTATTTTGAATCGTCGCAGTGGATGAGGAGAAGATTATGAATAAGAAAAATAAAGAAAAGAAAAAAGAGAAAAATGTTTTGGCTATTGGGGATTGAAGAGAAAACTTGGTCATTTTCTCAAACTAGAGAGATTTGTGTTGTTTAACATATTAGAGTCTCTATTTATAATAGAATACTGAATACCTAAGAGTAAATTTGACTTGTAAAATATACAGAGAGAATCAAATGTGACTTTTGAAAGCAAAGGGTGTGTGTGGTACGTAACATTCTAGAGAAAATACTTTTGGAATAAATTTATTTTTCTCTAATTTAAGAAAATAACTTTTCTATATAAAAAAATAAGGAAACCATTTTCAAAATCTCTCTTCCGACCTCACCACTCGACTCGACCAAGGACCGATTCCTGACCCCACTACGGGATCCAACTCCTGGCCTTAACTCGGGATCCGACCTCGACTAGGGACCCGATCCAAGACCCAACTCTTGACCTTGATTCTAATACTAAATCGGTACCATACCTCCGACCTCAACCCAAGACCTAACTCCCAACTGTTGACTCCGACACCAACACCAATCCAGGACTCAACTTCCAACCTCAGTCCGGGACGCGACCCCGACTCTTTCCCAAGTCCTAAATCCATACCTCAATTTTGACCCCAACCCCGACCCCGATCCGATATCAAACTCCCTATCCCAGCTCTGACCCAAGACTCGACTCCTCACCATGACCATGAACCTACTTTGACCCCAATCTTGACTTAAGACCTCAACCCCTACATGACTTGAAACTTGACTCCTGACCCCGACCTCGAGACCTGACTTCCAAATCCCGACTCGGGAATCGAACCCCTGATGACCCTGACCTCAACTCGAGATTCAATTCCCACCCCAACTCCAACTCAGGGTCAAGGTTGATCCTGGGTCGCAGTTTGGGTGAGGGACGTTTCTTAATTCGATGTTAGGGCCATGTTGGGTATTGTGTGGCAGTGTGATAGGATTTAGGGTTTGTGTTAAAGAGTGGGAGTCGGAGTTCCATGTTATAGTATTTGCCTTCATTTACCTAAAAAGAAACGAAATAATATTTTCATTTTAATTACTAACTAAATATCATAATATTAGTAAAAAAATCACTTATTTTTAAGAAAATTATTTTGTAGGAGAACATTTTCGGTGGAAAACAATATTTTCCTTCCAACCATCACACACGTAAAAAATATGTTTTGTACCAGATAGAATGTAACGCACGCTTTATACAAAAAGTGAGTTATTTTCTGACCCACTATAAATAAACTTACACTAAACTTAAATTAATTTGGATATAGTTAATTTTATATAATATAAAGCTGAACTTGTAAAACCAAAACCGTAAGCAATGAACTCCAAAAAAAATAATTTTGTAATATCATTATCAGAATGAAAGATTTAATTAAAGAAATTTAATTACATTTCACGCTGTCAGTGAAGTACGTATAGTATTGAACTTATAATATAATGTGATTAGAAATTTATTTAGAAAAATCAAAGATTTCCTACTCCATTAATTGGGGGGAGGGCACCTAGCTAGCTAGTGCCAAGTGGTTAGGTCAACTGCATCTAGGCATGGCAAGACTTAGTCAAAGCTATGTAATTTGCCCCATCCATCAAGTAGTAATGGATTTGGGCTAAGAATAATTTTGATGGGCGGAGTTAAAAAATATCTGCTTTAAAATCGTCATTTAATTTATCTCAAGTTATTGTTCTTTACAAATTTATTTTTTTGAAAACAACTTCAAATTGTAATGTCTCTATTGCCTTATTGATCTTGGTATTATTGGAATAAACTTCAGACATTTTTGGTTGAGGTCAAGATATATAGTTGACTAAATTTCAGATATTTTTTACATTAAGCTTAAATAGTTTTATGACATTTTTGTATATAAGAGATCTTCAGTTTTAAATATAAGAGATCTGAAAGCGTCAAAAATAAATTAGCCATAGTAAAGAAGAAATTAAGCATTATAGTGAGGATATAACAAATTGAGAAAGTTATGTTGTTGTATGGTACTATTAAAAACGTTAATATTATTCCCATTTATAAAACCAAATGTATGGAAGAATCAAATATGAAGCAAAACAAAATACCATAGAAGTTATTTAATTCTATTCTCATTAAATAAAATATCGCCAATAACAAAAAAAAAATGTAAAAATCAAATAGCAAACAAAACAAAACAATGCCTATAGAATATGAGTTTAAAACTTAAAAAAATGATGAGATAAGTTGATCGAATTAGGATATGACTCATTATTTAATCTATTTTGATTCACTTCATCTTAGCCTAGGTATGCATTAAGCAAAGTTGGACAACGATTTATTTATTGATTCATCCATCTTAATTTGCTCAAATTTAACTCTAACTATTTATTTGTCATCCCAGTTAAGTTTGTCTAACTCATTATTTGAGAATAATAATTACTTTCTTTATTTCATTGTATGTGTATTTTTTGTTTAGTTTAAGACAAAATTTAAATAATTAGATAAGACTTTATAATTCATAATTTATACAAATAAAAATATATATTAACATATTAAAATTATTCATTAAATTTTGTGATCTTAAATATGTTTTTGAGATGTTATGGGGCAGCTAATCTCATACTCTTGGTAATTAAGAAGCCACGTGAATATGGCTAATTAGTGATAATTTAGAGGGGACCTATACCTAATGACGCATGGTTCAAAATCTTCACGGCAAGAAAGTTTGTAATTATGATTAACGATTTTTTTTTTTTTTAAAAAAAGAAGGAAAATGTTCACAAAAAAAGTTGTTGAATTTATCACTTTAGTATCTTTATATTTGGGGATGAAAAAATCTAATCCAATCTGTCTAATTCGCTCAATCTGTTTAAGTTTAGGTGGATTATTAGTCCGCTTATTTATTAGTTCAATCTATTAACAATTGATTGATATGTAACTCAAATTGATTCTCGAGAAATTTTATCAAAATTTTTTTAATTTTATTTTGGTATGTTATATGTAGCTATAATAAATAAAATAAAATAATTTTATACATAAAAGTATTTACTTTGATATAATTTCTAAGTATTTCTTATATTTTTTCATAATTTTTATCTTTTAACATATTTTAAATTTTTTTTAGACTTACAATTTTGAATGGTCCAATAAAGATTATAGTCCATGGATATAGGGGTGTGCATCAGTTGGTTCGGTTCGGTTTATCGGTTTTCGGTTTTTAAATATGCTAACCCAACAACAAACCAATAATATATTCTTTATCGGTTTTCGGTTTATCGGTTTTTTGCCGTTATCGGTTTGATTTTCTGTTTACCCAATAAGAAAATGTCCGTAAAATATTATATGACTTTCCACTTCTCTAAATGCTTTGATATAGTGAAACAAGAAAGATAATGACAAATTGCATCAATAAGAGAAAATATAGTACGAAGGCTATAATTACATGTCACCGCCAAAACATAGTATGAAATTTTTTATGTTAATCAAATTACGGATCTTTACAAACTTGCAAATGCTACAACCTACAATTACAAACTAAAACTAAAATCAAATAGTCCAACAAGACTAAAACTACTCTAGTCTATAGATTTTGAGTAAACAGTAAAGACTAGTAAAACGGCCTAGTGTGAAGTGGGTAGAGTACTAATAATTTGATATAGTTATAGTGTCTGGTTGTATATTAAATTATTAATATTTAATAATTAGGAAGGGTAAAATAGTCAATTATTACCGTCTTATTGGGTTATCGGTTTACCCAATAACCCAATAGTAAAAACTGATACCGAATCAATAACCCAATAATTTTTTTTTATAAACCCATTAAAAACCCAATAACATTTTTTCGGTTCGATTTATCGGTCGGTTCGGTTTTTGCACACCCCTACATGGATATAAGTAATTCCAATAAAAGCTCAAATCAATACTAATTTTATTTTTTTTAAAAAAAATCAACACTAAGAATGATAATAATGTTGAATATTTGTTCTTTAGTTTACATTGGTTTAAACATTTAAAATACATAACCTAATTTTAATTTTTCTTTAATGTTTAATCATGTAATTAATACTTACTAGACGGATTATACCATGATTTAATACTATAAATTATGACCATTTTCATTATGACTTATTAATTTGCAATACTTATTTTATTTGATTTCATTATTATTTTCTGTTGAATATTTTGATTTATTGTCATCACTCATCTCATATTCTGTGTTATTTTCTTAAGAAACACTTTAGTTAGTTGTCTTTTGGTAGGACTAAAGAAATATTTGAAGCACAAGTTAATTATATGTTTGTATGAACACTTTACCGGTAAAAAAAAATTAAAAATCCAAAAAAAATTGAAGTTGAAAAACCCGACTTTTATTAGCTTGATTTGATTTATTGGAATTGGTTAATAACTAATCTAATTAGATTGTTAATTAGATTGTAATAGCTGTTAGTTGGTTAACTGATTACTCTTTTAGAATACATCAGAGTTAGTTATGCAGTCACATCATAGAAGTTAGAGAGGTTAGTTAGTTAGCTCATAGAAGTATGTATATATAACACAGCATTGTAATAGCAGTAGCTTAGTTTTTCAGTTGTGATAATGAAGTCTCCAATTCTTCTTCTCTCTAAAGTTGATCTTCTAAATTGAGTTTTCCAATATGGTATCAGAGCAGTGAATCGAGATTCGATTCAACTGTTTTTCTTTCTTTTTCCGCCATTGAAGTTCCTTTGTGGAAGCAAAGGACATGATGAACACAAGAGAATCTGATGCAACTGCGAATACTGGAGCAACAATGCAAGTTGATACACTTGAAACTGTTGAAAAAAAGAGGAATCATCTGTTATATCTTCATCCTTCTGATACTCCTAGATATGTACTGACCACAATACAACTTACTGGTACAGAGAATTATTCTCTATGGAGTAGATCTATGTTAATCAACCTTCGTGCAAAGAGTAAATTAGGTTTTGTTCTGGGAACATGCAAAATGAGCGACTACACTATGGAACTAGAGGAACAATAGGAGAAATGCAACTGTTTTGTACTTTCTTGGATCATGAACATTGTCTCGAAAAAGCTATTAAATGGGATTGTATATGCAAATGATGTAGCTGAAGTTTGGAGAGAACTCAAGGATCGATTTGACAAGGTGGATGAATCCAAGATTTATCAACTGCATAGAGATATTTGCACACTACATCAAGGTAATTTGACTATTTCTGGATATTTCACAAAATTGAGATTGTTGTGGGATGAATTCGATGCATTAATGCCTCCACCATTATATAGTTGTGACAAGTCAAAAACCTATGTAGATCACTTAGCCTATTTTAGGTTATTTGATTTTCTAATGGGACTGAATGACGTATATGATCAGGCTAAAAGCCAAATTCTGATGATGAATCCCTTGCCTAGTGTTAGTAAGACATATGTCATGATAATGGCAGATGAAGGCCAAAGAACTACAGCAAGGATTCACTCTAATACGGAGATGTTAGAACCTACTGCACTATATGCTGGGAGAGGACAGAGGAATATGAGATTTCCTCAAGCAAAGAAGAAAATTTGGGATCAGATTTGTGAATATTGTAAACTGCAGGGTCATGTGAAACTCAACTGTTACAAGCTGAATGGATATCCACCTGATTGGAAATTCAAGAAGAAACCACCACTTGAGAGGGCTGAGCATGGATCTGATCAAAGTGTGACAGTACAGATGCAGGGAATGCAAGTTGTGGAGAGACCATATCAAAATATGGCAAATTAAGTCAGAGCTGATCAATTGCCAAAACCAGATGCATTTGGTCCAACTCATAAGTATGAAGGTGATCAGGGGTCATAACAAAGTCCTTTTGTAGCAGCTCAACCAACCTTTACACCAGGACAATACCAGATGATACTGCACATGCTGAACAAGGATGAAACAACAACCTCAGGAGTCAACATGGCAAACATGGCAGGTATAAATGGTAAAACTAGTCCTACTACTCTAGCACTATTTACAGATGTTACGAAGGACTATTGGATAGTAGACTCAGGAGCCACTTGTCACATGACTTCTAAACTAAATAGATTAACATCTATTACTAATGACATGAATTGTATGGATAGGAAAGTATACTTGCCAAATGGGAAAAGTGCCTCAATTACACACACTGGATGTTATAAGACACCTACCGGTGATACATTAGATGAAGTTTTGGTAGTTCCTGAATTCAAGTTTGATCTACTCTTAGTAGCACAACTAATAGGGCAAATAAAATGCTCAGTTAACTTATTTCCTGAGTTTGTTGTGTTTCAGGACCTCTCCAATGGGAAGGTGAGGGGGATTGGTAGGGAGCTGGATAGGCTTACTACTTTCCTAGTCAGTTACCAATTGGATAAGTCAAGAGAAATAAAGTGTTGCTAATGACTCAGAATGAAATTTTAGTGAATAAAGTGATGTGGCATAATATGGTGGGACATCCATCAGCTAAGGTGCTAAGGCAATTGTCTTTATCATCAGGTGATGCAGATGACATTTGTAATAATTGTCCAGTTTGTCCACTTGCAAAATAGACTAGGTTGCCTTTTTCTTTGAGTGTGTCTAAAATCACTATTGTTTTTTATTTGATTCACTTGGATGTATGGGGGCCTTATAAATCTGTAACACACAATGGATATAGATTTTTTCTCACCATTGTTGATGATTATTCTAGAATGACATGGATATATTTGTTGAAATTGAAGAGTGATGTATTTTCAATTTTAAAATCATTCTTTGTTCTTGTCAAAACACAGTTTAATTCACACATTAAGAAGGTGAGATCTGACAATGGAACAAAAAATTTCAATAAAGTGTGTAATGAGTTACTTTATTCTTATGGTGTAGTTCATGAAAGTAGTTGTTCATACACTCCACAGCAAAATGGAGTGATTGAGAGGAAGCATAGGCATATATTTGATGTGTCAAGAGCACTTAGATTTCATGACCATATTCCCATAAGGTTCTGGGGTGAATGCATTCTTGCTGCAGTATATCTAATTAACAAATTACCTACATAAGTGTTGGGAGGAAAGACACCATATGAGATGTTTCACAAAGTCAAAGCAAAGTTTGATCACTTGAGGACATTAGGATGTTTGGGGTATGAAACTAGAGTGCTAAAAGGAGATAAATTTTCTCCTAGAGCAGATGCATGTGTTTTTCTGGGATATTCAGTCACTTAGAAAGGGTATCTCATTTACAATCTAAGCAGCAGAAAATTGATAGTCAGTGGGGATGTTGTTTTCAATGAACATATTCCCATTTCAGAAAATGATTTCAAAATAACTCTCATTATTTCCCAACTCTAAGATGCACCAAGTTATTGATTGTGAAGACATTTTAATGCATTTAGAAGATAAATTGCATGATGAGGTTATGCAAATTCCTCAGGAGCACATATTCCCTGAAGTTGATCAACATGATGCTGAATTGAATGAACTTTGGCCTGGTAATAGCAATGCCAATACTGAAGCTATTTTTCATGTTGTACCAGTTGTTCCTGAAAGGTCAAGACGCTCTCTTAGAACTTCAAATCCACCCATATGGATGAAGGATTATGTGACTCAAGTCTCTAATACAGATCAGCCTTACTCTATGGAAAAGTATGTTTCATACAAAAATGTATCACCTAGCTATGCAGCTTTCTACAGAAGTTGAACCTAGAGGCTATAAAGAAGCCATCAAAGACAAGAGATGGATAGAGGTTATGTCATTAGAAATACAAGCATTAGAAGAGAATGGCACCGGGAAGTTGGTTAGCTTGCCAGCAGGGAAGATTGTCATAGGATGCAAGTGGGTATATAAAATCAAATATCAAGCAAATGGAGAAATTGATAGATTCAAGGTCAGGTTGGTTGCAAAGGGGTATAATCAGACTGAATGGATAGACTATCAAGAGACTTTTTCACTAGTAGTCAAAATGGTTACTGTGAGGTCTATTATATCATTAGATGCTAATAATAATTTGATCATATATCAAATGGATGTGTTCAATACTTTCTTACAAGGGGACTTATTTGAAGAAGTTGGCATGAACTTACCTAAGGGATTCAAGTTGAAGGGTGAAAATATGGTATGTAAACTGGTTAAGTCTCTTTATGAACTTAAACAGGCATCAAGACAGTGGAATGCAAAGTTGACCACTGTCTTATGCACTTCAGGTTACACTCAAAGTCATTTGGACTACTCACTATTTACCAAGAATGAAGGGAAAAGAATAGTGATTGTATTAGTATATGTGGATGACTTACTCATTACGGGAAATGATGCTGCTTTGATAAGGGACACAAAACATGTGTTGCATAGTCATTTCAAGATTAAAGACTTGGGGGAACTAAAATATTTCCTAGGAATTGAGTTTCTTAGGTCTAGTAAAGGGATAATGATGAATCAGAGAAAGTATGGTCTAGAGTTAATCTCTGAGATTGGCATGGCTGCTGGAAAAACAACCTTTACACCATTGGAATGCAATATGAAGTTGACTAGTGTGGAGTATGATGCTAATGATGATGCATTGCTGCCAGATGTTACACAATATCATAGACTTATTGGGAAGTTGTTGTATCTCACAAACACAAAGCAATATATAGCCTTTGCAATACAGTCTTTCAGTCAATTCATGCAAAGACCAAAGATATCACACTGGAATGCAACATTGAGGGTTATAAGGTATATTAAAACAGAACCTGGAAAGGGGTTGTTGATGAGTTCAGACAAGAAGATTCAACTTATTGATTTTTGTTATGCAGACTGGGTTGCCTGCCCAAATACTATGAGGTTTGTTACTGGCATTCTATTGAAGTTTGGTGATTCATTAATCTCATGGAAGTCAAAGAAACAAAATACAGTATCCAGAAGTTCTGCAGAAGCAGAATATAGGAGCCTAGCTACTTTGACAGCTGAAGTGGTTTAGGTTTCAAACTTGTTTATGGAGTTAGGAGTGACACTAATTGGACCAACAAACATTTATTGTGATAGAAAGGTTGCAATACAAATTGTAACTAATCTTGTATTTCATGAACGTACTAAACACATTGAGTTGGATTGCCATTTCATCCGGGGAAAAATTCAACAAGGCCTAATCAACACTACCTACATTCATACTAAAGACCAACAAGCAGATTTATCGACTAAGGCTCTTGGGAGAGTGCAACATGACAGTTTAATGGACAAGCTTGGATTCTTGAATGTCTTCAGTGCATCCAGCTTGAGGGGGAGTATTGGAATTGGTTAATAACTAACCTGATTAGATTGTTAATTAGATTGTAATAGTTGATTAGTTAGTTAACTGATTATTCTGTTAGAATACGTCAGAGTTAGTTATGCAGTCACATCATAGAAGTTAGAGAGATTAGTTAGTTAGCTCATAGAAGTATGTATATATAACACATCATTGTAATAGCAGAAGCTTAGTTTTTCAGTTGTGATAATGAAGTCTCCAATTCTTCTTCTCTCTAAAGTTGATCTTCTAAATTGAGTTTTCCAAAAATGAATTTAAGCATTTGACACAAATAATTTGATTTGATAATTGAAAACTCGAACCAACCCAACCATATACGCTCCTAGTTTCAATATTACTGCAAATGATTAAGAAGTTAAATATTAAATGCCTAGGTTTGGTTTGGCATTAGGATATTGATATGGAGCTTTGACATTGCTTTGATTTCGCTATTTGAAATAAATGGCATAATATTTATGACATTTGATACACATTTGTATTAAATGTCGTTGTTTTAACGATATTTTATCTCACATATCATTGTATTTATGACATTTGTCATAAAATGTCATTATTTTTATGTCATTTATCTCAAATGTGATTAGTTTTATGATATTTTTTTCATAAATATCAGGAAAAAAACTCTTGACATTTATTTCAAATATCACTAAATAAATATCGTCGTATCTCTATTTTTTGTAGGGAAAATTGTATATAATAACAAACTATTAATTCAAATTAAATGCTATAAATATAGTTTGATTTAATTGTACCCCATAGCAAACTGTTACTATTTCACCTCTCTCCTGATGAATCTCGCTCGCCACTCTCGTTCTCTCCCTCGCCTCTCTCATTTTTTATACAAACGCAAGTGTATAAAGTGTGTTTGTGTTTGTATAAAGCGAGAGAAAATTGTATATATACATATATTTTTGTTCCCCTCTCTCCCCTCTCCCAGATCTCGCTCTCTCACTCGCCTCTGTCACTTTATACAAAAAACGCAAATTGTATAAAATGTGTTTATGTTTGTATAAAGCGAGAGAAAATTGTGTATATATACATATATTTTCGTTCCCCTCTCTCCCCTCTCCCAGATCTCGTTCGCCACTCTCCTAGATCTCGCCACTACAAAAAAAATAGTGTTTACCGACGGACAAAATCTGTCACTATCCAATGAAAATCCGTTACTAAACATGATTAGTGACGAATTAGCAACGGATTATTGACTGTTGCTATTACGCTCGTTAATAAGCTCTTACTGACGAAAATATGAGTTCCGTCACTAGTTTAGCGACGTCATAGTGACGAAATATTTCCGTCGCCACTTGTTAGCGACGGACATAGTCGTCATATATTTATATAATTTTGTTGCTAATTTCATAATTCTAGGACGAAAAAACGAGTTTCGTCACAAGTTTAGCAACGTAATAGTGACAAAATATTTCCGTCGCTATTTGTTAGCGACGAACATAGTCGTCATTATATTTATATAGTTTTGTTGCTAATTTCATAATTCATTTCGTCATTTCGTCATTTTGGATAAATTTGTGACGAAATTTCCGTCGCAACATATTCTGTCTCAACATATTAGGCCTTTAATAATCCGTCGCCAACATTCTTTACATAGCAACGATCAAATAGTCGCTAAATTTGTTGATAAAAATTATTCTTCTATAATTATTTCTAATTTATAATTAGAAATAAATTAAATTTAAATTACTAAATACTCCAAAAATAACAAACATTCATATAATATAATACTCATAGACGATTCATAATATATAAATAGAAAAATCTAAACCACATGTTTTTGGTTAAAAATATCTAAAGAAAACTATCAAGTACTCTTAAATGAACCTACGTTCATCAAAATGTTACTACACAATTTGTAGTTTCCAAAAATCATGACAATATCAAAAACTAAAGTTGCGGGAGACTAAGGGATACAATCGTCACTTGAAATTGAGGGATCAACCTCATCCACATTAGTAGTAGGAGGCACTATGGGTGTCACAAGCGATGGGTTGCCAGATGGATCAATAATCGCTACTTCCACCTGCTCAACAATAATAGGAATAAGATGACTAGTAAGTGTAGGCATCATTTGCTTTACAAACTCATCCATATTTGTTGTCGATGTTGATTGAGAAAATGGAGGTGGTAATGATGATGAGCCACAACGATTCTGCCCATAGTAATTTTTTGCTTCAGATCCAAGACAGGGCAAGAGGTCTCAAGATCCCCCAAAACACAATGGTGTAAATGATAAAAAAGCACTTTACATATGATAAAAAATCAAGGAATCAAGTTGCAGGGAACTATTCTGATGATGCACGGTCCTCAAATTTCTCATTTGAGATTCAGGACAACCCAATGGTGTCTACTCCAACTCCCATTCAAATTGAACTGCAAAAGGGAACCTGCAAGCACTCACACTATGGTCGAAAGAACCCAGCCTACTCAACATGATAATCAGGAGCTGCAAAAAGGTAAAATTGAAGCACAACAAATTCAAGGCAATATGAAGAAATCAGGTAAGCCCTTTCCTAACACAAACTGTGATGATGCTTACACTAACAGTGAAGGTCGTTTACACAATGGTGTAATTGAACCAATTAACAAGAATGTTACTCCTTTGCAAAATGCACATAAACATGCCCATGGGGAGATTGTGATTTTATCTAATAACATAAAATTCTCAGTTGACAAATACTAGAACCCAGCATCAAATGGACAAGAACAGCCCAGGGCAATTAAATCACCAACAACCTCCTCAAAATATTACCAAAGACTTTTTGTTAAATCCATTTTCCTTTAACAGAAAGTTAAATCAATCCCTGAACCATCCCCCTATACGATTATTCAATCATATGCTGCTCGTCTAAGGCACAATCAGTCCAAAAATGATATTCCTATTGAGTTTACTAGCCCCGTTAACACCACTAAACAGGGACTGCCAGTAGTGGTATTTGAGAAAGATTATTACATGGTCAATATGGCAGCCAAATGTAAGTTTACTCTTGTTGGATAATGAATTACACTAAAATTGCACCAAAAAAAGCCTCAAACAGCACCTAAATTACACTGAAGCAGCATCAAATTCACTCTAAAACAGGACTGAAATTGCACCAAAAACAACTGCACTAGAGTCACACTAAAACAGCAGTACGATCGCACTAAAACAACACTAAAATTGCAGTGGAAAAGCATTAAAACAACACCTGCATTATACCAAAACAGCAGCAACAAATACGCTCTAAAACACGACTAGAATTGCACAAAAAACAACTGCACTAGAGTCCCACTAAAACAGCAGTAGGATCGCACTAAAACAACACTAAAATTACAGCAGAAAAACATTAAAACAGCACCTGCATTATACCAAAACAGCAGCAACAAATATGCTCTAAAACACGACTAGAATTGCACAAAAAACAACTGCACTAGAGTCACTCTAAAACAGCAGTAGAATCACACTAAAACAACACTAAAATTGCAGCGAAAAAGCATCAAAACAACACCTGCATTGTACAAAAACAATGGCAACTAATATGATTTTGAACCTATGAGACCTGACATTTACATTTTTAGATAGGCTTTAAAGTTTTAGACTTACATGGACAATTCGAGAACGCTCACCAGCAAATAATTTTCCATTATGACCATGTGTATGAACGTGCAAATGTAACTCACTTGGTGTTGGATATAATTTTGCATCAGCTGCCTGTAGCAAATCATATAATTTTTGGGACTCTGGATTAGGATCTTCTTCCATTGAAGGTTCACACGGATGAGACGACTCAGGTTCAATATTTCTAAAAGATTACCTGCAGTAGAAAACTAAAACAAATCAGTGTCAAATCAATGTAAAATGCTTGTACCTAACTCTAGATGCTTGCTTGAACGTAACACCTATTTTCAGAAAACTTTACTTCTAAAAAAACCTCTATTTTCAGAACATTCAAATTTCTAGAGAAATTACCAATCTTACTTCAAGCTAAACGAAATGGAAAGAGTTCATAGTTAAAATATAGAACATTCAAATTTCTAGAGAAATTACCAATCTTACTTCAAGCTAAACGAAATGGAAAGAGTTCATAGTTAAAATATCATATTTTCATAACACCCAAACGACTAAAATCTCTATTTTTAGTGGTCGAGTGAAACGATTCCTAGTTAGGGTTCATATTTTGCAACTGGAAAACAATGGTATGTCGAGTTGAAACTGGAAAACAATGATATGTCGAGTTAATCTGATATCCTAATGCAGGAATCTGATCGAAATTCCTAGTGGAGGTTCCTATTTTTCAAAGAGAAAGAGTTGAAAGTCGTCAAAATCGAAGCTGGCCTAGATGTTGAAATACTACAAATTGGAGCTAGGGTTTTGATTTTATAACTGGTTCTTGATAAACCCATCTTGGGAAATTGATTCCACTTGATATCTGAACCAACAAATCCATTTAGGGAAACTGAAGCTTTGAAATCGAAATGGAGTTTGAGCGCTTACCTTTCTAGATGGAGACTTGCTTCAGAGCTTTGAGTGTTACCAGCTTCGAGATGGAGTTTGAAATCGAAATGGAGTTTGAAATCGAAATGGAGTTTCAGAGATGGAGGCTTGGAGTTTCAGAGCTTCATCTCTGAAATGTTACGAGAGTGTGAGTGTGAGTGTGAATATTTTGTGCCCTAAGAATATATCACTTTAAAAAATATTGCAACGGAATTAGTGACGGATTATAACATCCGTCACTTTCAAATAAATATAGATACTTAGAAAATATTATATTGACGGATATTTTCGTCACTATATAATATAAATTTTACAAAAATATATATAAAAGTTTAGCAACCTTTTTTCCGTCGCTAATTCCATCGCCAAATATTAATTGAATTTGTCACCCTTATTTTGTTACTAAATCCGTAGGGAAAATTAGGCGCCAAAATTTCACGCTAATAATTAGCGACGAATTAAATATTCCGTTGCAAATCCGTGGCTATATTATAAATCAAAAAATCAATTGTTAATTTTGCAACAAAATGGTAATTTCATTGCAAATCCGTCGTTATATAGTGACGGAATATAGTTCATCGCTAATATCCGTCACTAAACGCTGTTTTTTTAGTAGTGCGCTCTCTCACTCGCCTCTCTCACTTTATACAAAAACGCAAATGTATAAAATGCGTGAAAATTGTATATATACATATATTTTCGTTCCCCTCTCTCCCCTCTCCCAGATCTCGCTCGCCACTCTCCCAGATCTCG
>JAJOOO010013750.1:0-10713 GCA_029582685.1 Solanum piurae | reverse complement strand
CAAGCCGCTATGGTGGAATTATTCCTGCCAGGGCGGGGCCGCTGTAGCAGGGTGGGTGCTGTCGTGGCGGGGCACACGCGACTTAAAGTCGGAAATAATCCCCAAAAATGTTTTATTCTACAATTTTCAAACTTGAGAGGTAAGGAACGAACCCAGGGGTTTTCTTCACAATTTTTCTTGAGGCTAAAGGTAGGATTTTAACTCCCCGAATCCATTTTTTGATCCGTAGAACATATTCTAATGGGTAATTATCAATGGGAAAGGGTTTTGATATGGAAATTATGGTGGAGAAAGCCCTAATCTGGGTATGGGGATCATGGTATGATCTAGGTTTGATAGAATTGTTAGTAACTTGGGTAATTAGTTATCGTTTATTGATTCCCGTGTTATATTGATCGTTTGTAGACCAAGAACAAGCGGAACGAATTCGGAAAGGGAAGAATCAAGTTTCTTAGGGTTTCAAGGTTGTTTCGAGGTAGGTGATTGTTGTGATTTCATGATTGTGCGACATATGTTTGTTCTTGCTTCATTATAATGTGTATGTATGCAAATGTTGCACTATTGGTCACACTAGTTGTAAATAAGATAGATGAATGATGAATGTCATGAATCATAACTTGATTGTATGATTATGAGAATGTACTCGTGATTGTGATTGTGTCTTGTTGAATGGATCGGGTGTTGCATTTCTACATACTAACTTGGATCGATTGCCACGTTCTGGCATAAACATTGGATCGGGTAACACGTTTCGGTATGCTAACTATTTGGTTTTGGGTTCCATGAGAGGACCAATGACGTGATATACTTGTGAATCTTGAGAAATGTGATATTGTATGTTGTTCGTAAATAATGATGATATTGTATATGTTCGGTGTATGCATATTGTTATATTGTTGTATGACTTATATATGTTGCACTTAGTGGGATAGCCGCGTGATCCTACCAGTACACTGTGGTTGTGTACTGATACTGAACTTGCTCTTTCCTTGTTGAGTACTGGGCATCTTCAGACGGCTATTAACATACCTCGTTTAGAAGATTAGTGATCACCGATCGAATTCAAGGGTGAGCCAGTTCTTCCAGGCTGCCATGAGTTCTCTTTATGTCTATGTCCACATTTCGGACTTGGACTTTCTAGTTAGTTATTAGTTCATTAGTTTGGGGTTGTAGCCCTTCTTGTTTAGACTTATGGATCTTGTTAGAGTTTTGGTACATTGACTTTTAGGTTCTAGGCATTAATTTCCGCAATTCGTTGTTAGATCTTTTGGAAGTTTATGGAAACTTCAGTATTTAGTCATTTAAACTTGCTTCCGTAACTTTAAATGCTTTAGTATTTTGATTAAGTTGGTTAGCTAATTAGTATAAATGGTTCTCCCACCGGAGGGTTAGTGTGGGTGCCATTAACGATGGTCTGGGTCGTGACAAAGGGACTCATCACTTATAACTGACTGGGTGCATGATTGCAATAACATAATTTGCCCCATCACTATCTCTCTTTCATAGATTTCGATACCTCTGCATGCTTTCCTCTAACTCTGAGCACTTTCACTACTACTGCTCATAATCTCGTAGCTCATGCTACCTTTTTGGATGAGAATACTACCCAAGCTCTAAACATACTTCCTCATAAGGATCTCAGCTGAAACATGGCTTAGGGAAGAGAGTACAACTTGCTTTTAGATTGAACACATGATTCCTATGACCATGAGAGCATTCCTTTGAAACTCGACAGTTAACTCACTCATGGGCTTCTCCCAAGCCCCTCTGGAGTCTTATGACTTTCCTAAGATCAACTCATCGATAAAGAACTTACTTTGCTTTTCAACCACCTATAGTATGAGGGGTAGTCGAATGGATATGAGAACACATGAGTTAGAATAAGTCTCTAAGACATAGCTCTATTGCACCATTAAGAGTACGAAAGAAGGGAAACTTTTCCTAATTGTCTGTAGTCCCTTATTTATAGAAGTGGGCCCATCAAAACCATAAATAAGATCCTACTAACATGGCTTCATAGACACCCTAGGACTTTTGAACTCTATGCTCTGATACCAAGTTTCTCACGACCCGAGTCTAAACCCTGGACGTGACCGACACTCGAGAACCATTGCTGGTCCCCAAGCGAACCCTCATCCTGGCTGACTACAAACGGAAGACTAACTCAAGCATACAAAATCTTAAAAATTGAATTAAATTTCATTGAACTCAAATACTCAACCCTTTTTAAAAATCTGTACAATACTCAAAATAAAAGTAAATACAGAAACTCCTCAACAGTTGTCTATCTATGAAGCCTCTACTATTATAGAAGGATATCAGGACAAGGCCCACAACATATAATAACTACTAACTATAAGATAAAGGTGAAATCCTCCCGAATATAAGATGGCTCACCAAAGCTGACTGGAATATCACATGACCTCAACGAAATGCCTGTTGATGATCCTAAATACATGTATCTGCATCATGAAATGATGGAAGCCAAATGACTCAGTACATGTAATGTACGAGCATGTAAGGGGAATTCTAAAGCATAAACATAAGCTTGAACCGATAGAAAAGAAACATACTTACCTCTTTTCAACTCAACTCAAAGAGATAAAGTTAACCTGCATAATAAGAGAATCAACTCTGTGAAACATAGTTCAACTCAATAATAAGAGACTCAACTCTATGAAACATAGTTCAACTCAATAATAAGAGACTCAACTTTGTGAAACATGGTTAAACTCAACTTCAGAGAAATAGGTCTCAACTCAACAATAAGGTACTCAATTCTGACTCAAGATACTCAACTCAAACTCAAGATATTCAGCATTAATAAATGATGCAATCTCTGGAAAGCTTTTAAAACAATAGGCAATAACTCAATTGTATGCAAAAAATAATAATAATAACTCAATTGTATGAAAATACAATAATAACTCTGTGGGAGATTCTCTAATTGATAACCATCTCTATGAGCTATGTGATGATACAACATCTAGCCCATGCTGCCAGAGCTGCCTTATACTTTGTCGGGGTATAGAACCTACTACTAAGTGGATCCACTAGTCTATGCTAATAAGCAATAAGGAATCATCTAAAAAGTATGACCCTATCTACCCATGTTTGCTACATGGTTTATGGGGGCTGTGAGTTGTCTGAACTCTCTCCCATATCGGTGCTCTATTTCCAAAATATAACTAGCTTATATGGTTAAAAACATAAATCTTTCTGTGTTTTGAGATTATTACTCAAAAATCATTCTCTCAAAAGAGATGGTACTCAAACTGCTCAAAACTCTTTTGGAAATCTCAATTTCCTCCTCTTTTAAATGTGAAAACATTTACTTTTCCAAATACTTAGTTCCCACATATTCGTTTTGAAAAAAAATGAAACTTGACTCTTCTCATTCTCATACTTAGTGCTCAAGTCTTTAAAACAAGTTTTAAAACAATTTGTAAAAAGACTTCTTAAAATAGGGTTCATGCCGAATTATGGATGTGAACAACTCAATTTAAGGTTTTCAATAACCATTCATAGAACTCAATACTTGGAACTCAACAACTCCAAAACACAAGGAGTCAATGATACAACTAATCTCAAGAATGCTCGACTCGTAGGGTTTATGCGGAATTATGGGCATGAACTACTCAACTCAAGGACTCAATGATACTTCTCATCTCAAGATTGCTCGACTCATAGGGTTCATGCGGAATTATGGGTATCAACTACTCAACTCAAGGACCTTCATGGGTAACATGTAGTAGTCCCATGACTAGGAATATAATCTCAAAAGGATTACGAACTCAATACTCAAGACTTAGAATTTGAAGGTACTTCTACTCTCAAAGATACTTAAATTATGGAGTTCACGCGGAATTATGGGCATGAACGACTTCACTCGAGGATCTCAATGATTATGTAGACTCATGAATACATTCTCCTCATTCTCATACTCACTTACTCGTGTCTTGAAACAATTTAAAAGTTATTGTAGAAGATTCCTCGAAAAACTCAATGGGACTTTCTCAAACTTTAATCTTAACTCTTCATTGAATTTGAATTATGGATTCAAGGGTTATAATTCATGTTATGAATGATCTCTCGATGTTTAGATGTAGTTTAGAGTAGTTAAAATCAATAGGGAGTAAAGGTATACTTTAAAAGGACTTAGACGGAGCAAACAATGGAAAAATGGTAGGGGAAGGCGACCCTAACGCACCAGCCCCTAAACTTTTGAGGCAGCAACCTGGCGCACTACTGGGGCGCCGTCCCAGCCCTCCCCCGAGACGAATTTTTCTAGCCCTACCTTGTCTAAACTCGAATGATTTCCTCCAAACTCTTTTGGATCCTTAAACCCAACCTAATTACGGTGAATTCTACACCAAAAACCCACCAAGAACAATACTCATTTGCAAATCTCACCTCAAGAACTCAACAAGAACTTCATTATAAAAAAACGAAGCACAAAACTTCAGGAACTCAAAAAAATTATCAATATACTCAATCTCATGGATGAAATTAGTAAAATAAACTCATCATTGGCGTGTGGGCGAACAAATCCTACACTATGGAAGCTTACATACCTCTTAGGATAAAATCCTTGAAAAAATCCCTCAAAGAATCGCAAAAATCTTGAACGCTCTTCCTTTTCTCCTCTTTTCCTCTTCTGAAACTCCTCTAAAAACCCTAAGCGTATTTTAGGAATAACTAAAACTGATTCTAATCAGTTTAAACTCTTAAAACCTTACTAAAAATGTTTAAATCCGACTGGGTAAGGAAAAGACCAAATACCCATTATATTTTCGATTAACTTTCCTTATTTGGACAGCCCAACTTCAAACGAGCATATCTCCCTCATACGAGCTCAAAAAATTGAAAACTCGGCGGTGTCGGAAAAAGGACTCAGAGATCTTTCATTTGATATCTTATGGGTCTCATATCTCATCATGTGCTAAAAGTTATGGTCCTTTGAAGTTGACCCAAAACTTGAAAGAACATAGGAATGACTTTAATGAACTCTCTTCTAAAACCCTAAGTGTATTTGGATTTATGAAAACTGAACCAAATAAGATTTGTCCCAAAAATATTACTAAAATTCGTTTAAATCCGATTGGGCAAGGAAAAGACCAAAATACCCCTCATATTTTTGGGTTACTTTCCTTAATTGGGCAGCCCAACTTCAAATGGGCATATCTCCCTCATACGAACTCGAAAATTAGCAAACTCAACGGCGTTAGAAATAGGACTCAGAGATCTTTCATTTGATATCTTATGGGTCTCCTAACTCATCTTGTGCTAAAAGTTATGGTCGTTTGAAGTTGACCCCAAACTTGAAAGAACTTAGGAATGACTTGAATGAGCTCTCTTCTAAAACTCTAAGCGTATTTGTATTTATGAAACTGACCCAAATAAGATTTGTCCCAAAATATTACTAAAATTTGTTTTAAGTTGATTGGGTAAGGAAAAGACCAAAATACCCCTTATATTTTTGGGTTACTTTTCTTAATTGGACAGCCCGACTTCAAACATGCATATTCCAAGACTATTCATTTGATATCCAGTGGACCACCTAACTCATCCAGTACTGAAAGTTATGGTCGTTTGAAGTTGACCCAGAACTTAGAAGAACCTAGGAATGACTTGAGGGAATTCTCTTTAGTTCTTTTTTTGGAACTCAAGCTACTACATCTAGCGATCTTAAAACTTCAGAAATATTTAAATTCCTTGGTAAACTCTTACTCACAATGAAGAATGGTTTGAGTCTTATCTCAAAAATTATCCGGGGTGGTACACAATTGATCCCTAAGATTTAGGAACCCTGGGTCTAAGAAATTTATGGAGAAATTGAAGAATTTACTAAATTCTAGGGACCTAATGGTGAAAGAAACCCACTAGTGATATCCCACATACCTGGTGACGAAAACTATGGAGAAATCCTTTAGATTTCGGGGCTGAACTTGAAGAAGGCCTCTACTTGTTCTTAGGAGAAACTGATGCATCTTTCTCTTCGTTTCTTTCTAAGTTAGATTATTTTAGGAGAATAAGGGTTTAGGTAGTTTCTGACTAGATTACTAAGCTTAGAGTGAGTAAAACGACATAGTTTAAGCACCAAACGATGTAGTTTAAGTACCAAACAAATAAGGAAACAGACCAATATGACACTCACTTAAAACTGATGAAGTGACCTTTATGAGGCACTTAATGGGCCATGTAAGGCATGATGGCCCGTCTAGTGGATCGTCATGCTGCCATGCCTGACATGACTTCACTAAAATGAGCATAACTTTCGCTCCGGGCTTGGAATTAGACAAACTTGACGGCGTTTGAAAGAGGACTCAAAGAATTTTAATTTTATAGGTCATGGGACACCTAATTCACTTTGTGATGAAAGATATGATCGTTTGAAGTTGATCCAAAACTCAAAACCTGACAAGCCTCTTTAACGGACGACTTCATCCGTGTGAAGCTCCATAGACCGTTTAGGTAACCGTGGTCCTTCAAAATAGCTTGGGTTGTTGTGCCTCTTTTCACCATCTGCCTCACATTCCATGCGAAGCTCCACGAACCATCTAGGCATCCATGGTCCCCCACCTTGGTTGGGTGCAACTCCACGAGAAGGATGACGGGTCGTGGTCCTCTTCACGGCTCGCGGACCCCTCCATGGTTTGCCCTTCTCTCTTGTTGAATCCTAGTTCAGATTTTTGAGGTGTTATAGCTTGCGTCCTTCGAACTTGCGCTGGATCGGCAAGACGCCGATTAGAGAAAGCAGATCACCAATCGCCTTCTCGCATAGACCTTCTATTTTTCATCACGAACTTCTATGCTTGGATCGGTGAACACCGTTCGGCCATTGTACCACACAATCTTCATGTTGCTACTAAGACAACAAAGCACCATTAGATCCATCATTCAGTTGGTGAGATGCATGCTAGCTTCTGTGGGACACCCGTTCCATACATGTGTGCTTCGGTGTTTTTTGGCTTCAAATCCATCAAACATGTTTTTACAAGGAATACCTACATACAAGAGAACTAGGGCCTAAAAATCCTTCAATAAGCAATAAAAATGGCAAGAATTCAAGAATTTGAGTGCAATGAGTCGGTAAAATACCAACTCATCAATATAGTTTACAGGAAATCTAGTAGTTTATAGTGAAAATTTACAAGAAGAGTATAAGATATAACTTTCATGTGCTACATGGTCCTAAAACAACATACTATGACATCAATCTACATATTGCTCAATTAGGTATATATGTAGTTTTCATGCAATACATCAATATAATGAAAAATACTTTTTAAGTGATTATTAGTGTTTCTTTCCTTTTTTTCCCCTATACACTTGAATTAAAGACCTAAAAAATAAAGTATGCAAAATCAACAAGAGGACATACAATCACATACTCTCAGTAAGAATATCTGATATAACTTTAACTAAAATTCATCCAACTCTATAGTTCTCATTCCGTGGGAGATCTGTGGAAAACTCAAAAAAGGTCTTATGCAATATTTTGACAGACACAGATTTTGAAGTTCAATTATATGACTGAAAGTTGCAAGAACCATAATTTATAAACTTGCAAATAATATTTTAAGTATTACTTTTATCAGGAGGCTAATACTGATTAGAATATTCTACTACATAGAACAACCACAATCCCTACTTTATACACACAATTGTTCCCCCCTTTTGGAGCTCATAAATTATGATATGTATTTAAGAAAAAAAAATCTTTTGAGCTGCGAAACAATGATTTTCATCCTTCGCATAAGTCTGAAGTCACAAATATCTTGAAATTCTGAAAAAAAACATCAATCATAAAATTAAAGAGCAAAAACATACCCAAAATTCTATTTATAAAAAAAGAAGAAACACTGAAGGCAACTCTAAATTTTCAAAAGAATGAATCTTTTTAATGGATATGCATTTCCTTTACAATAACTTAAGATTCATTATTGAAAAATCTTATGTGATAATCAAGAGTAGATAGAGGTAGCATAACAGAAGTGAGATTAACACTATATGCAATGGATTTATCATACTTTATTGAAAAAAGTCACACTTTCACAAGAACTTACTTTATTAATTTTTAAAACATATAAATACAGGCGAGGGAAAAGACACAGTCCTTATTCCGTGTTAGGTATAAAAAAAATTCTAAACTTTATAAAGATGATTTTTGAAGAAGAAAGGATATGCAAGTTATTTGATACTGAAAATCAAGTATACAAGTTGAACAAACATATATGGAGTCTTCATATTGTCCATCAAAGTAGTTTCAAATTTAGATATAAATAATTTGACTGATACTTATTAGTTGGCTTAAACAATACCAACAGGAGAATTCAACCAAAAAAAGTTCATCAAATGAAAGTTCATAAAACTTCTACATAAAACAATAAAAAATAACAGACAATTTGTATCTTAATTAAAATAAAATAAATGTAGAAAATCATCAGGAATGATAAATCCCACGATATGAATGCAGTCAAATTTAAATTGAAAAAAAAGAGAACAACTTACCTGAGTAATAAGACTAACTAAATGATTAATTGTAAGAGGATCAACTCCTGAAGTAGATCTACATATCGTTATAATTGAGGAGCAACGAGTGATTTGGATTGATGAAAGGTAGATTTGCAAGAAATGATACACTTCAGGAGGGGGGGAGGGGAGGGAGAATGTGCAAGGTAATTTACAAATTGATTAAACTTAGGGATGAGATATTATTGCATCAATCGATAAAATTGACGCAATAGGTTATTTTTTATCTGCTAACCAATTTCAATTGAGATGACAAATAAATTTACAAACTAGTATATTGATATGATTAAGTATCCTTCACTAAAGGACAGAAGAGTAAAACCATTAGGTGGAGGTACCTAATGCCACGAGGAGTGGAGAAGGCTTGGATTATGGTAATCTAAATGTCGTTTAAAAGTTTTACCCTTATATTCTCTATTGAAAAGTACTTAATTATATCCTCATCTTCGTTTGTGAATTTATTTATCATCTCAATTAAAATGGTTTATCAGGAAAAAAATTTATTTATTGCCTCGATTGATGCAATTTCCCATCCCTCGGTTATATTAATTTTTATGTTGTCTCGCTCCTTCCCCCTCCCCCTCAATTGTATCATTTTAAACAAATCTACCTTCCACCAACCCATCCACCCAAATCAACCTTTGCTCCTCAATTATAATGATATGCAAATCTACTCCATGAGTTGATCCTCTTCTAATTTGTCATTTAGATAAGTTGTTCATTCTTCATCTTTTTTTTTTTTTAAAAAAAAAACTAAAATGAAATTGAGTTTGACTGCATTTATGTTGTGGGGTTTGTTATTGTTGATGATGTTCTACAATAATTTTCTTGTAATTAAGATTCAGTGGTCGTGAATGTTAGAACTGTTGGTTGTTGTTCAAGAATTCCTCTTTAGGCACTTCATACCATTCATACATATTTATTGTTTTATTTTTAATTTTTTTGTGTAGAAGTTTATGACTTTTCATTTGATGAGTTTGTTGGTTGATTTCTCTTGTTCATGTTGTTTAAGCCATTAATAATTTTTAGTCAATTTAGCTATATCAGAATTTGAAACAAGTATGATACATGGATTATATGAGTACTCCATATATGTTTGTTCAACTTGTATACTCAATTTTAAAAATAAAATAACTTGCATACCCTTTCTCCTTTGAAAACTATATTTATAAAGTTTCAAATATTTCTATATCTAACAGAATAACGTACTTGATTTTTCACTCGCATGTCTTTGATATGTTTTGAGAATTCATGAAGTAAGTTCTTGTGATAGTTTGACTTATATAGATAAAGTATGATAAATCCTTATTGCATATAGTATTAATGTCACTTCTTTTATCCTACATCTATCTACTCTTGATTATCACATGTGATTTTTCAAAATGAATCTTAACCTATTGCAAAAAAGTGTATTTCTATTGATTTTTTTTTTTTGAAGATTGAGAGTGACTTTCAATAGAATTTATTTTTTTACACTAGAATTTAGGGTTTGTTTTTCTTTTAGATTTTATGCATAATGTTATTTTCAGAGTTTCGAGATATTTGTGACTTTTGTCTTACGTGTAGGATGAAATGCCTTGTTTTGCAGCTCAAATAAAATCTTAAGTATATATTATAATTCATGAGCTCCAAAAGTGGGTGGAGGTATAGTTGTGTGTGCGATGTAGGGGTTGTGGTTTATTCAATTAGTAAAATATTGTAATCAGTATTATCTTCTTGATGATTATTTTAGCCCAGATGAAAGTGAAACTTAACAAGTTAGAAAAGACTAAGGGTGTACGCATCAACTTGAATAGGTAAAAAAGTACCGAACAACAACGATTGAAACATGGATAACATTTTGTATAATGTACATTCAATATTCTCCCAAACTATCAAGTTTGTACCCCTTGGATTCTTCTGAAGTTTAGGACTCTTTCCTATAAAACACCAAACAAAGATTGAGTAGATAGACTATTCCTAGATCAATACCATTACATGTGAAACTACTTGAATTATCTCATCCCTGGCTCAAACCTATAGAGTAAATTTCATCAAGACCTCACAATTGAGTCTTACCCAACTCCATTAAGCTTTCTCAAGTCCAAATGGTGTTAGAGAGTTCAATCAATATTCACAACCACTGATTCTAGATTAAAACATAAAGACAACAATAGATCCATACAACACAATCAATAT